>WBZZ01005631.1:307500-327500 GCA_019918135.1 Paulinella micropora
AATGTCTAGGGGATGCGTTATGGTTAAAAAGAACATAAAGAGACCTATGGTAAGAGTACAATGGTATGAAGTTAAAAAAAGTAAATGTAAAAGTTTCTGTATTGGCAAGAAACGAACATTTGAGCAAGCAATGGAACTAGCAAACAAATACCATAATGAGATAATTATTCCAAAATATGAACAATATATAAAAGAAAAACAAAAGAAAATCTCACAATCAATTACAACCAACACAGACGAACGATGTAATATGTGTGAATATATGGAAAGTAATTGTCATTGTGGTAGTGGATATAAACAACGTCTTGATACTAGTTCATACAATGCTTCTTATATCTCATACAGAATGAAGTAAAAATAAGCACCCAGCGATATAATTTTTTTAATGTTATCAAAAAAAAATTATTTCGTTATTGCTAGCAATAACAATTGCCACATGTTGCGTGGCTAATTTCATTTAAGGATAAGGACACATAATATTAAAAGGGCACATAAGGACACATAATTATTTAATTTTCAAACTTTTATATTTCTTAGTATATAGTTATGGACACACACGACTACAAAGGTGTTGTCTATCGGCTAGACAAATTAAGGGAATATAAGATTAATTATGAAATTAAACATGTTAGGGGTCATGATGTGCTATTTATTATTCAACCAAGTAAAAGATATATACGGATTGATACGCCAACAGCCCAAAATTACTTAAACCTAGTAAGAGGTGTTTCGTATTTCCAGCAACAAAATATTCCTATTGCTCCTCCATTACCTGTATTTTCTCAAAGTATCAGACAGGAGAATGTCAGAGACTTGATGCGATATGGTAATTACAATATATTGCGGGACAATAGCGAAGAACACAAACTCGGAATTAATGAGAGCCAGTATAAAGTGAGGATTACTGGAAATCTTCATTCATTCACTATTAGAGATGTAATAAATTTTATTGGAATCATCCTAAAAGATTTTATTCAAAGACATCCTCCTAATAGTAAAGTCAGTTTAAGTATTGAATTTATAAATGGTCATTATGGAGCAGTATCAACAGGTATGAAAACTATTAACGAAATTTCTGTTGAAGATGTATTAGAAAGGTTATCTAATATATTTCAAAGTAATGAAAGCCT
This sequence comes from Paulinella micropora, assembly GCA_019918135.1. Classification (NCBI taxonomy): domain Eukaryota; phylum Cercozoa; class Imbricatea; order Euglyphida; family Paulinellidae; genus Paulinella; species Paulinella micropora. The sequence continues at coordinate 308,631 of WBZZ01005631.1, forward strand.
TTATACTGATGAAAAAGGAGCAAATATAGATAATTTAAAGTTTGTATTAAAATCTATTAAGATGCCTACAGGTGGAACAAGGCTACAAGTTATTAACAAATTAGATATCTATAAGAAAAGAGGTGTTATCCAAATCAACAACACCGATAACATATGCCTAGCAAGGGCTATTGTTGTAGTAAAGGCAAAAAAAGAAAATCATGATAAATATTCACAGATTATGAAAGGAAGAAAGATACAAGAAGAATTAGCAAGAGAACTACATACAAAAACAAATGTTATTGAATATGTATGTTGTATTCCAGAGATTAATATATTTGCTAATTACATTAACTATAATTTGGTTATTGTTGAATTTCCTGATAAGATTGTTTATAAAACAGAATTAAGTAATAGTGCTGGAGAACGTCTTACTAACCTTTATATTCTCAAAACAGAAGGACATTACGATGCTATAACTAATATGAAGTCTATGCTAAGTAAAAAGAACTTCTGTGAGTTATGCCTAAGAGGATATATGAATACACACTCGTGCGAATTTGTATGTAATATATGCGGAGTATCTGGCTGTCAAGGTATAAAAGATAAATCTCAGTGGATTGAATGTAAAGACTGCTGTAGAAACTTTCCTAACAAGCAATGTTATATCAACCATAAAAAGGATTATTCTGGAAACTGCAAGATTTCTAATATGTGCGATGAAAAAGCAAAATGTAAGGAATGCGGAACAAATTATAAAACTAAAGATGGACATAAATGCGGATATGCGAAGTGTCGTAATTGTAAAGAAATACAGCCACTAGAACACAAATGCGAAATATCTCAAAAAGCAATCCTACCGCCAACAGAAAAATATGTATTCTTTGATTTTGAGGCAACACAAGACACAGGTGAACATATCGTTAATCATACTGAAAGCCAGTATTTCAACGACAGCACACCAATAATTCACAAGAATATTGACGATTTCTGTAAGTGGATATTTGACGTCAAACACAATGACTATACATTCATAGCACATAACGCCAGAGGCTACGATTGTCAGTTTATTCTCAAGTGGTTAGTTGATAATGGACATGCGCCATTTGTCATTTATCAAGGCGGTAAAATTATGATGATGATACATAAGAAATTTAGATTTATTGATAGTCTAAGTTTTCTTCCGATGCCATTAGCAGATTTTCCTAAGACATTTGGATTGAACGAACTTAAAAAAGGCTACTTTCCACATTTCTTCAATACTTCAAAAAATCAAAATTATGTAGGTGTTATGCCACATAAGAAACATTACGGATACAACACAATGAAAGGAGATAAAAGACAGGAATTCTTAAAATGGTATTATGAGCAAGTCAATCTCCGACGCGTCGGAGATAGTAATCATAATCACTTTGATATGAAAAAAGAAATTGCTGAGTATTGCCATTCAGATGTTGATATATTGAGGCGAGGTTGTATGATGTTTAGAAATTCGTTTCTAGAATTCGGTATTGACCCTTTTAGATATACAACAATTGCTAGTTGTGTTATGGCTTTATATCGTGGGCGATTCATGCCTGAGAAATCAATTGCTGTATTGAAGAATGAAAAGCAAAATAGGATGACTTCACGTGCCTGTGTTGAATGGTTAGCATATCGTAGTAGATTAGACAATACTGACATTAAACATGCTTTCAATGGAGGTGAAAAAATGTTTTACCTTAACTCAAAACAATCCAATGTATATGTAGATGGATGGGACGAAAAGAACAAAGTTGCTTATGAGTTTTATGGGTGTCATTGGCACGGATGCCAGAAGTGCTATAACAGCAATACAATAAATATTAAGAAAAATAAGACTATGGGCGAACTATATAAAAATACAAAAGCAAGAGAAGTTTTATTGAGCAAACTCTATGGAGCATCCAAAGTCATTACTATCTGGGAATGCGAATGGAGACTATCTAGAACAAGTCAAGTATTGGCAGAAGATACAAATGAACGAATTATGGAGTAAGAACGACTAAGTCCGAGAGAAGCAATTTTTGGAGGCAGAACTAATGCTCTCACATTATACTGGAAATCAAGACATGAAAGTGAATATGCTAATTACATTGATGTCTCTGGATTGTATCCCGCTGTTATGTATTATGACCCTTATCCTACAGGACATCATGAAATCATTCATCCAAAGAATGAGACAGAAAGAAAACAACTAGCACTAAATATTATTAATAAAGTTTATTTTGGAATTGTAAAAGCAAACATGCTACCGCCTAGAAGATTAATTAATCCTGTCTCACCAAAAGCAGACAGAGGTAAGATGATGTATTACCTATGCGATAAGTGCGGGATGACAGGACACCACGGTGCAATGTAATCACTCTGATAATGAGCGAGCATTAACAGGAACATAGGCTACTCCTGAAATCTATAAGGCACTTGACAAAGGATACAAATTAATGAAAGTATATGAAGTGTGGAACTGGGCTGAACAAAGTGATAGTTTATTTAAAGAATACATTAAAACGTTTATTAAGGTAAAACAGGAAAGTTCAGGTTATCCTAAGGATTGTATTACAGATGAAGATAAAAATCGGTACATAGACAATATGGAAATTAAAATGGGTGTTAGAATGGATAAAGATAAAATAGAAAAGAACTCTGGAAGAAGAGCTGTAGCCAAGTTGTGCTTAAACTCTTTATGGGGAAAATTTGGAGAAAAGCAAAATAAAACACAAACTAAATTTATCAGAGAAAAAGATGATTTATACAAACTAATGAACGATAAGACAATTGACAACATTAATATTAATATAGTTAATAAAGATGTAGTAGAAGCAAGTTATGACTTAAAACAGGACGCGGTGAGCGACCCCATTAAAACAAATATTGTTATTGCTATATTTACTACGTGCCATGCTAGAATGAGACTTTATGATAAGATGGACAAATTAGGATACATACCGATAGTGTAATATATACTACTGACTTAACAAAAGGAGAAGTAGAAGAAAAAACAGGTGAATTATTAGGTGAATGGACTGATGAATTAGGTGGAGCTAAAATAAAAACCTTTGTTGGGGGCGGGCCGAAATGTTATGGATATGTATTGGATAATGGACAAGCCTGTATGAAAGTAAAGGGGTTTAGCATGAACTATGAGACTAATAAAGCATTAAACCTACCTAATATGTTAAGTGTTATCAGTTGTGGCTTGGGACTAAAGAACACTGAATTGTATGAGAAAGGAAAAACGAATTACTAGAACTATTGAAAACAGATGAAGAAAAATGTATTGCTAAACGAATTGAGAAGTCTGGTAAGGTTGTGATTGTAGAAAACAGCAAGATAACAAGAGACAAGCAAAAGAAAAAGATAACAAGCGAATACTTAGAAAAAATATTTAGTTATACATACACGAAACGACAGGTTATAGGAGTTATTGATGACGCAATTGAAACGAGACCATTCGGCTACTATTAAAGCAAGCAAAAATGAGCGTTATGTTGAAAATTCAACATTGGATGAAAGTGAAGTTGTTAAATAAATAATTAATTTTTTCTATAAAATATATTCCCTATACTATATCAATGACCACCCTAACCAGACTATGCGAGAAGTTTGAAAAACTCTCTATTGAAAATAAAAAAGAAACATTTTCTCTTACCGATGTTAAAAAGATAATTACTGACGAAATCCAAATGATTGAAAAGGCACGGGCAGGCAAGCCAAGGGATATTTTTCCATTTGGTAAGTATAAAGGTAAGAAAATGCAAGATGTAGCGGTTATTGATAAGCCATATCTTGAATGGGTTATGAAACAGCCGTGGTTTGAGAAATTTACCGACATTAAAAGTGAAGTAAAAAAATATTTACAATAAAAAATAAAATTTTGCTATACATATATCAATGACAGACCTAAGCACCAAACAGGACTACTTGAATGAAATTGAAAAATGGAACCTTGATGGAGATGTCAAAAAGCCGACCATTAAATGGACTAAGCCTGACATTGTTTCTTTCTATGAGCAATATAAACCAAGTGATGATAATGTTAAAGTAGTAATTCCGTTGGAGGCTATAACGGACGAAGAAGAAAGCACTCCTTTTACTACTGCTGATTTAAAAGAGACTGGTATCACCGAAATAAATGCTAATGTAGAAATCTCAAACAAGTTTGAGATTGGAGAGATGGAGAATGCTACATGTACAGAAGAAGGATGTATATTAAAGAAAGATGTTGTTCTTCAATATGGTAAGTACAAAAAAATGAAAATTGAAGATGTCGCTAAGATTGACAAACCATACCTTGAATATTTAATTCAACAACCTTATTTTAATAACAAAGACGCGGTAAAAAAATACCTATGATTGATATTTTAGAAATTAGACTTTCGTCTGCGACTTTCGTCTATTTCTAAAACATCGTTTTTACGATGTAATATTTTTTTATTTTTTCACGATGTTTGCAAAACACACGGGAGCGGTAGCGGGAGTGTGAATTTGCAAATATCCACATCAATGATCCTCAATAAAGTTCGCGATTACATTAATATTGCTACCACCACCTGCCGACACAGCCTTCTGTGTGAATGTCAAAACATCGGTTGGGGTTAATTGAATATCGTAGGTTCTGAGATTAATCTGTTGAGTAGAGCCAGCATTTACATAAATCTTAAAAATTGTCGTTCCGTTGGCGATGGCCGTCGCTTTTGTGTCTGTATCTACGATTGAAGTTGTGGCATCGACATCAGCAAAACCAGCCCCTGTTAGCGTCCCATTCAACACCATTCTGACGACATTTGACTTAGTATCTTCATTTGTAATACTTACCAAGGAAGGAAAGACATTTGAATAGTTGGTTAGGCTATTATTGAATAGTGCTTTATTCCTGATACTCAAAATGGGGCTTTCAGTTATATTACCTGCTTCAGTCCCTTCCGCAGTATTTGTAATACTTGTATTAATAGTATTTGACCCCTCAATGAATAAACTAGCACTCGCCGTTTTAAGAATTTGTATTCCAGTCTTTGCATCATTTCTCATTACGGCTGTAAAGGGTAATGTCGTATTTCGCAGGTTTACACCATTACTAGCATTCGCATACTCAATCATATGAACTAATTGAAATAATCCTGTTATGGGATTTTCAATATAAAACTTCATAGCACCAAACCCAAGATACTGAAATTGAATTTGAAATACATTTCCTTTGCTCCAGTCTAAGTCTGGCATAGCATAATTTCCATCGCAAGGGTCGTCCCAATCTACTTGGTCAATATAATCTACAGCACCTCCCGCACAATGCGCGATATTCATTCCTGCTTGATTTTTGTAAAAATAAAATCCATCGTTAAGGTCATTTCCTATTCCAATAAATGAATAGTAATCTTTTGTATCATCCGTTGTCCATATAGCAGTAAAGCGGGCAAGGACACCCATTCCAGTTCTATATTTTATTCTCCTTTTACTTACTAATCCAGCATCTGCCGTAGCATTAGCAGTTGTTTTCAATTCAGCCATATTATTCAAAAATGACACAGACGATTTTGTTTCTGTTTTTGTCCATATCCTAGTATTAATGGTATATGGAAAGATTTCTTGTAATACTGGTGTTAATTGACCTACTACTGCTTCGCCAAAGCGGTTTTTGAATTATTAGTTTCAATATTGCCATCATATCCAGCACTGACATTTATAAATTCGCCGTCAGGATTTTGTGCGATTAAGTTTCTCTGGTGGGACATTGTAGGTCTATATTATTAAAAAAAATAAATTAACTATCAAAATTAATAATTACCCACTTAACTAATTGAAATAACATTTGCCTTTACTTGAACCTCTCGCTGAGTAATGGCCACGGTGTAATGGTTGTGAGCATTATTCGCAGTCGTCGCAATGAATTCCCATCGTCGCTCCATAGACAGGTCAAGTCCGCTAATCTCATTCTGGTCTTTGCTCCACAGCGGACGAGTGTTATCCCAAGCATCACACCAAAACCAGTTATATTTGTATATGTCCGCATTCAACAAAGCTGAACCCTCAATCTTTGTCTTCAAATACATATAGTCTTCTTCTAGGGAGGTATCAATATTAAACTCCTGCTGTCGTGCTCCGTCAAGTGTGGTGTAAAAACTTACAACCTTAGCCTGCGCTCTGTTATCGTGGTCATAAGCCGTATTCTTTGTTTCAGAATTATTGAAAACAGAGTGATAAATCTTCTTCAATCTGCGACCGTGTCCGCGGTCAAATCTCATAATAATGTTTTGTGTTGTGCTTGCTGCGATAGTGTTTTTATACACATAAGGATAATCAATGTTAAAACTCATACCCTCAGGGCTAGCAATCTTCGCCTGAATGGATTGAATGACATCAGGATTAGTTTCAACAGCCAGAAACAAAGCAATATTAGTAACATCAGCACTGACAGCCGTCGCCGCGGAGCCGACATTCGCAGTATTAATAGCAGTCGCCGCACCATTAGTCACTGTATAACTAGATCTGTCAGTAGCACTCCACACAATCCGCATCGTCAAAATCTCTGGAAACATAATGGTTTTATCAAGAGCGAAAATAGTATTAATAAGCATACTCAAAGGAATTTTCACATTGATAGCGGTGGCGGCATTTTCGGCACTACCTACAAGATATTTTGCTTCGTTGTAATTAACATTTACAGGAGAAAGCACGCCAGTCCCGTCAGTCAATGCGGCATCGTTATGACGACGAGCACTGATGGGAGGTTCAGCAAACATAGCAAGAGTTCTCGCCGCCACGTTGTTAGCACCATCAGTCATTCCACGAAAATCTGTTCTGGTGGCTGCTGCGGCACTAATGTTAGTCAATCCATTAGCATTACACTTTTGAAGCATACAACCATATCCAGTAGCGACATCGTGGTTAGGAAGGTCAAGGAAATCCTTCAAAGATGTCTCAGGCTTCCAGAGCATTTTAGTAACCGTCCCGAGGTTATTAAGGTCGCACAAATAAACACCGCTACGTGTCTGAAGTTGAATTTGTCTAATGGATGAAAGGCAGTCCATAAAAATTCTTGAATAAGTGTTGGCGCCCGCTGCTCTCATAGTATAAGTAAAACTCAAATAAGACCGAGCGAGATTGAACGGGCGACTGATAAGGTCAAATGATCGTTCTTGCCCACCAGCAGTGGTGACCTCAAAGGTTCCAGAGCCCTCACGTGGAGCGAGTTTATTCAAACGATACGAAGCACTGATGTAGTCAGTTCTAGAAAAGTCTAGTTCGCCTCCGTGTTGAGTTGGCATTTTGTTTTTGATATTTTGGCGCTTGAGATTATTAACTAATTCACAAGAATATATTTATAGAAAAAATAAAATAATTCTAAAATTAAAATTAATTACCTAGATTTTAACAAATTGAAGAAGGATGTAAATAAATTAAAATAATTAGTCTCTCTGTAAATCAACAATGTCATAACAACTCCCAAACCATTAAGATTTATAGCCTGATCGTTTTCGTCTGTAAGATAAAACCTATATACATTATTTGAACTGGATGATAATTTCTTACCATACTCCGACCCGCTTCCGTCGTATATAACGGCTCCAAAAGGAATATCATTCGCCGTGTATATTTCTTGCAGCACGTGATTATCACCTTCCCCCACTAAGTCAGATTGAAGGTATAAAGTCTTTTCTCCAGTTAGAATAATTACGTTCGGCGATTTAATAAAATCAGTGGCGAAGAAATATGTTGAATTTCTATCAAACCCCATTACTTCGTGAATACGGGTATCACTATCAAATATAAATCGCGGTTGAATACCTTTATTCTCTGACACACTGAATGTTAATTTGCCATCTTCTGGTTCTATGTTGGTATTATTACTTGAGACGACATAAGTATAATTATTTGGGCTGTCTGCGGTTAGCACCTCCGACAACTTATTTTTTAGATTGTTCATTGTGTAGTTTCCCTCAGGTATCGTAATTAAAGCCTCATACCCGTCTTCGCTAAGAGTAAAAGTATTATATGGTGATGCCACAGAGTAATACGACTTCGGTACATAGATATGAAGAATTTTACAATGTGTGGGATTGTCCAGTGATTTTAAGTTTATTTCGTGTGTAAAGTCGCTGTCTGAGCCTGTTATTCGGTTTTTGCTGTTGATATAGTAAATACCACTACTTCGCCCTCCCTTATAGTCCATGATATTTAGAATTGCGCCTCTATCTTGCTAATCGCAAGATTTCTCGCTATATTCTAAACATCGTTTTTTTCTTTTTCAAAAAAATTAATCGGTTTTCGATGGTTATCAACAAACGAGAATGAGTGAAACGAATGAGAGTGTAGTTGATAACTATCTTTCAAATAAAAGTATCAAAATTACCATACCCATTCTGTGCTTTTAATTTCTCCGCTTCTTCTTCTTTTAAGTCTGTGAAACCCGAACTAAACTTAAAGCGGTTGCCTTTCGCTCGCTCCATTAAAAATCTAATACTATGCCAACCGCACGTGTCCGAGGTGTTTGATTGTTGCTTTACTTGATTAACCTTCATAAGCAGGTATGTGCTTGGGTGGCTTTTGTCAATTAGTTGTTTCATTTGTTGTTGAAAGTCTTCCGTTGGTTGGTAAAGTGCTAATGGGTCATACACTTCCACTGACCTGTCTTTATCAAGACTTACCCATATAGCAATCCAATGAGACCCCGCCTGTTTGTGATTATCCAAATTCATAATAAATCCGTATCGCTTTCTTTTTTCTGGATTTAGTTTGTAGATTTCATCACTTGCTATCGCTCCGAGATACCATCCATATTTTTTCATTATGTCATCTATTTCATTAGTCATTAATCCCCGATATTTATCAACTACACTCTCATTCGTTTCACTCATTCCCGTTTGTTGATAAACATCGTCAACTGGCTTTTCTGGTTGCTGTGGTTGTGGTTCCTCTTGCTGTTGTTCATCTGGCTCTGGCTGTGGTTGTTCTAATGATGCGGTAATCGTAGGGGGTAGCGGTTGGGGCATTCCTTCGTCAACATTTAAATCCGCTGAAACTTGTTTATCTGCATTTGGGTCTATTGTCATTTTGCTAGTTAGAGTTTTTACAAAATCCTTTTTATTCATTGTGTGCCTCCAATCTTTGCGGGCTAAGTATTTTTTTATTTTCGCTATTGAAAATACCTTATCAATTAATTCATTTAATCTTTTCGCTCCAGTGTCTACGCGACGCTTGGGGGTATGGTAGGGGGTTTTCCCCCTCCAGTACCTTTTTGTTCAGTAATACCCATATACTCTTCATATCTAGCGTAATCCGCCACTTTTCTTTTTACGTTTTCCACCTCACTTCCAACATCAATATTAAACCTTTTAATCATGTTAATAATCCACTTTGAAGTGTCTTTGTAATTTAATTTGTTATGACCATCATTATCTAGTCTCTTTTTTAAAGCCTGTGCTAACTCTTTTATGGTAATGGTTGGGTGATAAGTTTTTGAAAATCCAGAGATGAAAAATTGATTAATTTGTAAATTTTCAAGATGCTTACCCTTTTCTTCTGCTTTCTTTTTTTCCTTTTCAAGTTTTTCTTTATATTCTTCTGCTAACTTTTTCTGTTCTTCTAAAGATGTCGCTGTGGCTATAGCCATCTGAATATCTTGACTGGCTTTTTGTAAGTCTTTGAGACTCATCTTTTTAATGAATTTATCTGTATATCCTGCTAATTTCAGTGTTTCAATATCTTTCTGCTTTTGCTTTTTTTCTTCCTCATATTGCTCTTTCGTTTTCAATGGTGCTTCATCTCCTAAATTAGGTAAGGCTGGTGCTTGTGGTGGTGCTCCAAATGGTGGTGCTAATGGATTATCTCCAACATGTTGGAGATATGGTGCTTGTGGCGGTGCTTGTGGCGGTGCTTGTGGCTGTCCATATTGTGGTGGCATAATATATTGATATTGCGGTGGCGGTGGTAATGCTTGCATTCTATTTTTTCTGTCTTCTTCATATTTTACATCATCTATGAGTTTTTGCTCCCTTCTTAGTTCTCTGTCTTTTTGTTCTTGTCGTTCCTTGATATCGGATAGTTCATTGCGGTGTATCCTTGCTAACTCATCCTGCCTTTCCTTCGCATCTGCTACGTCTTTTCGTTCTAGCCTTTTCTTTTCTTCTTCTAAATCCTCCCTTTTCTTCTTTTCCTTTTCTTCCTCGTCATGTATTAACTCATATTTCTTTTGTAAGTTGCTTTGTATCTGGTTTCGGTTCTCATGTTCAAGACGATTGAAATCAGATTTGATTATTTTTTCTCTTGGTTTGCGACTAGCCCTTTGAGACTTTGGTTTGCTAATATATTTCATAAAAAGTTTAACGATTTGTAATGTGCTTAAATAATTTGTTTTCTTACCAAAATTAAGATAATATTTTTTGCCCTTCTGAATAATATACGGCCTCCCGCTCTTATTTCTATAAACTCGTGGTGGACGGACTTTTACCCTTTTCACATTCTTAGTCTTAGCGACCATTGTATATAATTAAACCAAAAAATATTTTCAATTCGTTTGTATGAAAAATCATTTAATGAAACATGTTTTATCTAAACTTTACAGCACCTCCTCGTTGCTTACCATACCCAAGTTTTGCGGCAGTAGCACTAACACTACCAGCGTAAGGCACCCCAACACTACTCAACGCCCCCGCAGTCCTAGAGATTACCTTATTATCGCGAAGAAATTTATTAACAGCCAAGGCGGTTTTTCCGACCTTAGCCCAGTTAATCTTTCCTCCCTTTTGACCACTCTTCTTCTTTGATCTTGTCCGAGATACTTTTTTTCCTCCCTTCTGTGGCATTGATGGATTGTATCCGATGTTATATCCTGATGGTCGTGAAATTATCACTGGTGATACTGGCATATATAATACAGAAAAATAATTAATTACAAATTTTATTTTTTTACTTAAGACGATAAGCAAAGTTTTTTCTTAACTCATCATCAACACTTGAAACATAAAGAAAATTAAATCTCTCCTTCGTCGCCTCGTGATACTTTTGAAGAAAATAATCAAAATCAAAAGATAAGTCTAAGTGCTTATACACGAGTTCCATTTTGTCCTGAGACTGGCTTGGAAAGATTAATAGATAATCTAACTGCTTAATGGCTTCTGGCCTTAGGTCATTCAGATACTGACTAGACATAATCACCTTTGATTTATAATGCCTATTCTTTTTTAACAAATCGCTTACGGACTTGTCTCTTAATCCACTTCCTAAATCATCCAAAACAAAAACAACCTCTGGCGAAATATACTTGCTTGGCCTTTCTTTCGGTGCCTCCTTTATCTGTTTTTCTTCTTTTCCAAAGTATAAAAATTGTGGTTTCTCTATTTCTTCTTTGTCCTGTTTTACTTCTCCTTCTTGCTCTTCGTCTGGTTTGTTCAATTTGTCAAGTTCGTAGTCTATCACATTCACCCCGTCTGATTTAAGAAAAGTATATATTGCCATCGGGTTTCCCCTGTTCTTAAAGTGCTTAACCATTGCTTTATAAATGTAGTCCTTGTGTATTGTTGAAGCAATAATGACAATGCGGGTTTTTCTGTCTGTCGTCCGTTTCAGTATTTCAAAGAGTGCTGTCGTTTTCCCGCTCTTCTTACGAGCGAGAAGAAATATATTTGCGTAAGGTTCGTTAAATAATTTATAACCCTTGGCCTTTTTGTCTCCGTTTCCATCCTGCTTCACAGGTTTCACCTTAATGCTATTGATTTTCTCCATGATATTTTAGAATTGCGCTTCGTGCTGTCGCACTCTCTCTTATTCTAAAACATCGTTTTTTCTTTATGGTTTAAAATAAATCGGTGTTCGATGTTTATCAACAAACGGGAAATCTGGCGATTAGCCAGATAGGAGTGTAGTTGATAAATATCATTATTAAGCAAGAAACTCTAGGCACACAACAATTCGCCCCGCTAAATTTCCTGTGTCAATATTTCCGCTGTCGGTTTCAAGGACTTTAAATGTATATTGTCCGTCCGTCCATCCGACAACACCCAAATTATAACCGAGGTTTGAAATGTTTGCTGTGGTGCTGTCCGCAAATGTTCCAATAATTCCAATTCTATCCATGTAAAGAATTCTGGTTTTTGTCTCTGTCTGGTCGTTCATATAGTGAATAAATTTTACATTCATTTTGGTTGGTGTGAATGACATTTGAATATTTTTATTAAATGTTTTGCTTCCTCCAGCAAAATCATTGCTCAGAAAAATAATCTTTTGGTATTTGAACTCACTCATAAATTATATAATATAATATATAAAAATGTTATTAATATTCTTGTTTATGTTATCTCCAACTTGTTGGAGATTTGCTATTGCTCGGACTGCCTGCGACTTTTACTCACGGATAAGTGAAAAAAAGAATATAAGTTGTGTTTATTGTATCCAGAGCGGGATTAACTCAAAAATCAAATGTATTTACAAACCAATGTCAGATTGGTGTATAAGTTTTGATGAAGCCATTCCTTTGATGTGCTCAAATGATGATATGTGGTATAAAATACACTTGTTCGAATGCTCACTTCTTTGAACTAGAGGGCGATGGAAGCACGATACCAATCAAGAGTGTTAAAATTCCGACATATACATTAGCCTGCTCACAAGGCATGTTTATTAAGCAAATCGTGATGATTGCTATTATAATCATCATTTGAAATAGATACTTAATCATTCGGCTGTCTGTCGGTCTATTTTTCATACAACAGCACGACCAGTTATCTTCCAATTCATGCTCTACTTTTTTTTCCTCAGTCTTTAGTTCTACTTCAAGAACACGGGATTTTAATTCTGGAGTTAGTTCGCCATCCATATCCATAATATGCGGCGATATATGAAGTCGCGTATTATTTGACATTAGGAGGAAGCGCGACTGCTCGTATTTCAGAGAGTTGCTTAGATAGATCTTCTATAATAAGCATGAGATTTTTATTTTCTTTTTCTAAATTATCTATATCTCCGACAAGTTGGAGATTTACACGTTGGAGATTACCTACTTTGTCTGATAATTGTTGAACGGCCTTAATTAACGGGGCAATAAACTCAGAATAACCTATACCATAACCGACATCACCACTATCAACACATTTAACATCTTCTGGATTAACACTCACACCCTTCAATTCGTATTCCGCTCTTTGCTTCGGACAGGGAACCATAATTGTTTCTTTTATAAAACCGCCAAAATCTAACATATCCATTTCTGTTAGTATTTCTTCTAATTCCTGTGCTATTAAGCCAGTCCTACATTTCTTTTTGTCATCAATCATACGATAGCAAACTGGATTTAACTTATTAATAAAATCTAAGCCTAAACATTCATTTATATCTTCTTTTTTTCTCCTATCAGAATATTGAATTGGATTAGACAATACCCATAATTGCCCATCGCTTGCTTTCAAAGACACTAAAGCAGTATTTGAACCATTCTCCCATATGAACCCACTCGTTGAAGAATTATTCACTCTAAATCTAATAGCATAAGAAGTTAATCCTCCTCCTACTCCTCCTGCTGGTGCTGTTCCTCCACTTAATGCTTTATTTGCCCCAGACTGGCTCATATAAATCCCCCAGTTTGAATCTCCAATGTCCCACATAAATATTCCTCTCGCATTCGTCCCGTCTGTTTGTCCTTGAATTGCTATTTTCGCCCCATTAGTTGATGCTGATGCCGTTGTTAGCACCCCAGAATATGTAATCCCCGCATTCGCAGTTAATAATCCCGCTGTGCTTATGTTCATTGCCTCAGTGAAAGATATATTGCTTCCTGCCGTTATTCCTGATTTATAATAAAAAGCGAGTTTGCCACCTTTTTGAATTAGAAAGTTTGAACCGCTGTGGCTTGATTTCCAGTTCGTGCCATCAAAATAAGCATCAAAACTTAAATTGACATTATCGTGTGCCCAGTTTAGTTGTTGAAATGTTGGATAAGCATCAGCCGTTGTTATTGCCTGTATATGTGGCCCCGCGGTGTTGCTCGCCGTTCCATATAATTCTAATCCTCCCGTCGTACCTACTCCTTTCGTTGTATTGCCTATGATTATTGGTTTGCCTGATGCTGTTGTTATTTTATCACTTGCTGTTAGTGTCGTTGTAGTCATACCAGCACTCGCAGTTAATGTAGTTCCCGTTATTGTTCCGCCATTTGTTATGTTGTTTGAGTTCATATCCAAAGCACCATAAAATCGCAGACCCCCAGAATTGTTAAAACGGACAATGTCAGACGAAGCACTTTTATTATCCAAAAGTTTTGAAATATAAAGTCCCGCCCCTTTTACATCAGATGCTACATTCGTGAATACATAACCTCTTTGGTCTGCGGTTCCACTTGAAGCAGTATTTAAAGTAAATAAAAAATACTGATAATCACCCGTCGTCTGTGAAAAGAATATGTCTCCTCCGTTTTGGTTTAATATCCTCGCCCCATTATATGTAATATTTCCTCCATTAATGATATCCACATTATTAAAATCGGCTTGGCTTAATAAGGTCAGTGCTTTTACATCATTTCTTGTTCCATTAAATATCTTAATTCCCGTTATGGTTTGGTCGCCTGTTAGTTTTACATTTTGCCCGTCCAATGTGTCCGCATACCCTTTTGTCGCTCCGTCTGTTGATAATTTCGGAGTTCCAAGGTTGGCTATTTTGCTACTATTACAATCTAGCCCCGAAGCATTTACCCAACCGACTATCGTCCCGTCAATAATGAAACTTATTTTTTTCGCAGAAATTTCAAAGTTGTAATATGTTGCTGTTTTCATATCCAAACTAGCAATTGACCCGATATTACTGGTAGAATTGAAAACGATAAATGTTCCCTTTGTTGTTGAATTGATTGAATTTCCCGTTATTTCAACACCACTGCTATATGTCTTAATTCCTGCTATGGTTTGGTTTCCTGTTAGTTTCACATTTTGCCCGTCTAATGTATCCACATAACTTTTATTTGCTCCGTCCGTTGTTGCTGATGGTGTGGCTAAGTTTGTTATTTTTCTGTTGTTTAAAGATAGTGTCGTGCCTGTTGCTGTCGCGATTACATTATCACCCGCATATAAATCAACATATGACCCCGATATTTGTATCGGATACCAAGTCGCTGTTGCTGTCTTTTGTGCGGCAATCATTCCTATATTTGTCGCTGTATCAAAGGCAACACCGATACCATCAAAAGCGGTTGGAGCAGTAGCGCCCCGTACTTCTATTGTTGAAGTAAATTTTTTGTTTCCTGCTATGGTTTGGTCTCCTGTTAGTTTAACGACAGAAGTGTCAAGAGTAGAAACATCAACACCATCAACAAGATTAACATTTGTTATGCTTTGACTTTTCATATCAATCCCCGCGCTCGCATTTATTATGTTGCTGAATGTTTTTGTTCCACCGATTGTTTGGTCTCCTGTTAGTTTGACAGCAGAAGTATCAAGAGCCGAAACATCAATACCATCAACCAAATTTACATTTGTTATTGAAAATCCTCCCATATTTAAACTACCCGTCATAGCCGTTGTGCCGTCCTTTGCTAGTTTAGTATCGGTGTAAGCCTTCGTTGAAGCATCATTGTCATAGAATGGCGCAGGAAGCCCGCTGATTGCTGTCGTGCTGTTAAAATTTAAAACATTATTTGTCAATGTCATTCCACCCCCTGTTGTTGGAGCAAAAAGTATAGACGAGCCGACAAAAGATAATGGATAGCCCGTTGCACCGCCTGCCTCCGACGAATAGATAGAGCCCATATTATTGTTGTAATTGAAGAATAACTTGCCAGTGTTTAATGGATTTGAGTCTTTTACGGCCACATAAGTAGTAAATGTTTTATTCCCTGTTATGGTTTGGTCTCCCGTTAGTTTTACCACCGAAGTATCAAGAGCCGAAACATCAACACCATCAACATTACCGACATTTGCTACATTAAAACCCCCGATATTTAAATCTCCAAACATCATAGCGCGACCATCCAATCTAAGAAAAGGCGAGTTTGTGTTTCTCCATTGCCCTGTGCTATAAATGAGTAGTTGGTTATCGGCGGGTGTGCCTGTAATTAACATATCGCTATGTGTATTAATTGAGCCGTCCGCTGACACTTTATCATTATTGTCTTCGTGCTCTGATATCCAAGTATCAACATCTTTGGTATTTAGTAAATTAACTCCCGTTATATTCAAATTACCACCCATACTAATGTTGCCGAATTCATCAACATTTATAGGAAATGTTTTATTTACCCAGTTTATTGAGTTATATGTAAGATAACTATTCATCGCTATCGGTGCGGTTATGACGACATCAGAGAGTGTATCAATAGAGCCGATTGTTGTATTTCTCCATTTACCATCTACATCATTATATGTTAAGTATTGCCCGACCACTGGTGCGGATATGTTTGTGTCTATGAGATTGTATAGACTGGTTTGGTGCGGATTACTTGTATTGGAGCGGTGTTGAGTTGAGGCTTTAACTTCGTCGTTATCCCTTACTCGTTGCTCTGTGTAGTATAAATTTTTTCCTTCCTTTATGTCTGTAGTTGATTTGGTAGATAATCTTGTATCAAACCGCCCGTCAGTGTAATAAAGATTTACGGGTTCGGCATCTTCTGGCACTCTGTCTGTGTTTAAACCAATAATATTAGTGTTGGTAAGGTCTAAGTTTTTTATGTCTAGACTATCAACAGCAATTTCTGATAAACCTAGTAAGGATTTATATTGCGACATATTATATTAATAAATATTTAATTTGTAAATACTAAAAATATATTAATCTTAGTATAGAATGCCGTCCGCAGAAGCAAGTCGTAAGAATTGGGGTAAGGCTGTGGAAAGTATTAAGAGCAAAAAGCAACAAAAGATTGAAATAGCAAAAGAGAAATTAGCAAAGTGTAGAAATGCTTATGTAGGTGATGATGAAGAGATGGAGGAAAAGATAAACCGCATGGCTGAAATGGGTGTTGCTAGTGATATCATTAATGGAAAAGACCAAGATGATACACCAGAAGAAAGCAGTGAGAGTGATGAGGAATGTGATTTTACCGACATTATTGCTGAAAAGATGGCTAAAATGAAAATTAAAAGAGCGAAGGTAGAAACTAAGAGAGCGAAGAAGAGTAAGAAACCAGAGCCTGAGCCTGAGCCTGATGAGAGCGAAAGCGAAAGTGAAGAAAGTGAGGAGGAAGAGCCGAAACCTAAGAAAGGGAAGGGTAAGAAGTCAAACATATCAGTTAATGTTTATAATCAAGCAGAGAAGCCAAACAAGAAAGAAAAAAATAATGATATTGAAAAATGTTTCTTAAAATTTTGATAATTACCAAAGATAATGATAAGAATAATAATTCGCATACTCTGGATTATTATACGTTAATTCTCCTTTTGAATTTCGTATTGCTTTTGCTCTTGCTCTATAATTTTTTCTTCTTACTTTATCTAAATGGTCTAAGTGTGAATATAGTCATATTCGGTCTTTATAGTGTTGATATTTTAAGTGTCCGAAATGAATTGTCTTACCTTTTGGAGTAATAACCTTATATTTTTTGTTTTTTACATTCGACTTTGAAAATCTCATTGATATATAATATGGACAATAAACATAATCAACAAGAACGAAAAGAAAAACTTGAAGAGGCACTTGAAATACACGACCAATCAAAGCCTTCTAAAATATGGAACACAATCATTGCTCCAGAAGCAAAACCATTAAGTCAAGTATTTATTGATTTAATGGATATGTCAAAAGTATCAATGAAATCTGGAAATGCTCATAACAAATTTGGGTTAGTTGCTATTGATGTTTATAGTCGTCGTGGATGGATTGAACCAATAAAACAAAAAACAACTGGCTATGTCTTAGAAGGATTAAAGAAAATTTTTACAAAAGAATTACCTGAAAGAATTACATCTGATAGCGGTGGTGAGTTTAAAGGACAAGTGGGTGAGTATTTTAGACAAAATAATATTGAACATAGGGCAGTCCAAGTAGGAGACCACAGAACAATGGGGATAATTGATAGATTTATCAGAACAATACGAAATGAATTAAATTTATTATGGGAGGTTAATGATAATTTTTCTTGGGTGCCTTACATTCATGAACTTGTAAATATTTATAATCATACTTATCACACAGGCATAAAAGCAGTGCATATGAAGGTTTATGAAGGTAAAGAAATAATACACAGGAAATATACAGAAATCCTTTAATACATGAGTTTCCTAAAGATACAAGAGTAAGAAAGGAACTTGAGCGGACTATTTTTTCAAAAGGTGATAAGCAGTATTCAAAAACTATTTACAAGGTAAAAGGACGAAAAGGTTTCAAGGTTATACTCAGTGAAGAGGACTTAGTAAGACCACAGGAGTTGTTAAAAACAAATCTTAGAGAACAACCAGAGGAAGAACAAGAGAAGGAGCAGTTAGCAGACAAAGTTAAGGAAGCAACGAAAGAAAAAAAGAATGTAAATTTGTTAAAGTCGTTAGACATAAAACCTGAGAATATCCGTAGCGTGCTAGGATAAAGAAGAAAGTTGATAAATTAGATCTTTAATATCGGCAATAACAATTATCGTCCCTCCTTCTACACCTTTTACATCTTTCTACTTTAGCATTTATCGGTCTCAGTAGTCTTATCATCGTATGTTGATTAATATTATCTAATATCTCATCAGAAATTCTTCTGGATATTCTTGGTAGGTTATCTCTCATTATATGAGAATATACACAACTAAAACTACAAAAATTTATACTATCAATAATAATGTTAGATATGAAACATCTGCAGTACTGGCAAGGCATCTGATATAATATAAAAAATAAATTTCGTAAAAAATTAATATATCGTTAGGACTGCTACCGATATTCCCGTGAATATGTCTTGTGCGCCAGTGCGCCAGTG
>WBZZ01005631.1:332500-334431 GCA_019918135.1 Paulinella micropora
CTATCGCGGTGCCACTGTAATGCCCCCAACGATAGCTCGTAAAAAGTCGGTAATACAACCAAACACAGTCCTCAAAAGATGAGAATGATGTCTCGTTATATTAGCTCAGTGAAGCCAAAAAGTAAAACGGCAACAGACCAGGAATAACATGTCATCAGGTCCAATCCTGACAAATAATACTGAAAAACAAGCTGGTGCACCTGTCACCAGGGAACGGTACTTTTACCGGCTATCAGGGGGGTGATGCCTACAGTACCCCCTCCCGATTTTATGACAGAAATAACATTTTTGTCATACACCTTCTGATTTCTTTCTGCAAATAGTATGCGCTATGGAGTCATGCCACACAGAGCATCGACCCACGGATAGACGCTAAAAGACGATAAATATATCCTAATACGGCACGTCAAAGCGGATTCTCCAGCCATTCTTGTAGATTTTTGAACTCCTTCCCCTCAATCTCTCTCCCTCTCTTTTTTTTTTTTTTTTTTTTTTCGGCAGTATGTCAAGAACAAACGTACTATTAATAAAAAAAATACAAGCAACGTGGTGCTCTAGTACGATTCCCTCTTTGATCTCCTTCTTCTTCTTATCATTATCATTATTATTATTATTATTATTATTATTATTATTATTATTATTATTATTATTATTATTATTATTATTATTATTATTATTATTATTATTATTATTAGGACACCGTGATAGCCCAGTGGTCAAGTTCTACCATCTGGGCCCTGTCGCCAGTTCGATTCCCGTCGGTGCCACCAGTATTTTCATTGAACATACCGATCCGTCTGGACCAGTATTTTCATTGAACATACCGGCCCGTCTGGAAGTGTTGGAACTGCCCTTGCGGGGGTGTCATTAGAGCTTATCGTCAATTCTTCGTACTCCCCTCACGGGTGAGACGATGGAGGCGCATGTGCAGAAATGCATCAGCCATTGACAGAGAAGCACTATTATTATTATTATTATTATTATTATTATTATTATTATTATTATTATTATTATTATTATTATTATTATTATTATTATTATTATTATTATTATTATTATTATTATTATTATTATTATTATTATTATTATTATTATTATTATTATTATTATTATTATTATTATTATTATTATTATTATTATTATTATTATTATTATTATTATTATTATTATTATTATTATTATTATTATTATTATTATTATTATTATTATTATTATTATTATTATTATTATTATTATTATTATTATTATTATTATTATTATTATTATTATTATTATTATTATTATTATTATTATTATTATTATTATTATTATTATTATTATTATTATTAGGACACCGTGATAGCCCAGTGGTCAAGTTCTACCATCTGGGCCCTGTCGCCAGTTCGATTCCCGTCGGTGCCACCAGTATTTTCATTGAACATACCGCTCCGTCTGGACCAGTATTTTCATTGAACATACCGGTCCGTCTGGAAGTGTTGGAACTGCCCTTGCGGGGGTGTCATTAGAGCTTATCGTCAATTCTTCGTACTCCCCTCACGGGTGAGACGATGGAGGCGCATGTGCAGAAATGCATCAGCCATTGACAGAGAAGCACGCACTATTATTATTATTATTATTATTATTATTATTATTATTATTATTATTATTATTATTATTATTATTATTATTATTATTATTATTATTATTATTATTATTATTATTATTCACAGGGAGATCGTAAGTAAATTGTCTTTTTTAATGACATACCCTTGTATAAGGCGGATATCCTATGATATAGTATTAGGGGGCCAGTCCTAATAGCTATATCCGAAGTCGAGGTGTATGTACCCGACCCTGCGATATACCGACACAAGTAGAGATTGACCGTGCTCAGGTACGACAGTATATAATCTATCGTAAAAAATAATTTAATGAAAGTTTCAGAGAACATT
>WBZZ01005632.1:0-7500 GCA_019918135.1 Paulinella micropora
TCCCCGAGCCGCCCTCCAAGCACAGAGTGGGAGAGAGAGCACACTCCCACCCCCCCTCCTCCTCCCGGTGCCTGCTCCGGCGGCCGGCTACTTCCCCCTCTGGTGGCCCAGTGCCTGCCAACCGGCGGCCGGTGCAGGCCGTACCTGGCGCGGGTTACGTCTTCTGGGGCGGCGCTGCCTCGGCTTCGGGCAGCGGACCAGCCCCAGCTTGCCTCCGACGGCGGCGGGGAGCACACAAAACAGCAGCAAACAGCCGGCGCAGGTCGTCCAGAAGGCGGCCTGCGTGCCCGGGCGCCAGGGCTCCGCCGGGGGCCGGGCCGCGGGCCGCCGGGTGGTGCCATTCCGCCTCGCCTCGTACTCGAGCTGGTAGTCGTGCAGCACGACCTCGGTCTCGCTCACCTGCTCCGCGGTCAGACCTCCGCCGAGCGTCAGGTTGGCCAGACACTTCAGCTGCCGCCTGTCGTGAGCCCGCTGGACCAGCTCGCGCCACAGCTCGTGGGTGCCATTCAGCGTCCGGTGCTGCCACGCCTCGAACAGGGCCTCCGTCTCGCGCACGAGCGCGTCCACCCACCGGGCGTTGTCGTTGTACATGGCCTGCAGGACGGCCAGTCGCACGCGCATGGCGGCGACGTCGGCCAGCGTCATCACGTTGGCGTCTTGGCCCGGGGGGGGCTGCGCCAACTGGTGAGCCAGGTTCAGCAGGGCGGACACGACCGCGCTGTTGTTGGCCCCGGGCTCGCCGCCCCGGTTGTTGGCCGGCGCCCCCGGGTCGCCGCTCGGGGGCACGGGCCGAGCGAGCCACGAGTTGTTCTGCGGCGGCGCCGCCGTCCCGCTGCGGTTGGCCGGCAGCCAGCGCCCGTTGACGCGCGTGAGCCACGGCGCGTAGTCGTGGAGCGCGCGCTGCACCAGGCGCTGCCACCCGTCGTGCTGCGCCAGGGCGGCCGCCGTCAGGTTGCTGAGCTGGGCCAGCAGGACGCCTTGCTCGTCGTTGTACACGCTGTCGACGAGGGCGCTGGCCGCGCGCTGGCTGTCCGCCGTGGGCGCGGTGGACGACCAGCGGAAGAAAGTCCGTGCCCCCGCCAGCACTACCAGGACGCGCGGGTCGCACGGCGCGCCCGCCGGCGGCCGCCACACCTGCGTGGGCGCGGCGCCCGTGGGCAGCGCGTACGTGCCCGGCGCACAGCCCCCCGCCCACGGCTCTAGGCGCAACAGCCAGCCGGCCGCGGGCGGGGGCTGGGGCTGGTCGTACTCGATCGCCAGGTTGCGCGTGCCGGGCAGCAGCACGCGGACGTCGGTCGGGCACGCGCCGTCGTCTCCGTCCGCCGGGCGGCTGGCGTTGGTCGCGTTGCCCGGCGCGGCCCCGCCCCCGAACCAGCCGGAGCCGGCCTCGGGCACGCGCAGGACCGCCGTCACCCTGCCCCCGCCGGCGGCCGAGCGCCAGCGCAGGCGCGTCACGTCGGCCAGGGCGCCGCCGCTGGCGTTGTGCGCCAGCAGCTCCCAGCCCGCCAGGACGCGGCGCACGTGGCCGGCGGGCTGGGCCGGGGCGTTGGCGCAGAAGGCGCGCTCGCGGCCCAGCGACGGAGTGGCCACGCCGTACACGGCGCGCACCAGGTCCGCCGGGCTCACGAGCGCCCGGCGCGGGTCGAAGTCCCGGGCGTTCGGCCGCTCGTGCAGCAGGGACCCGTGCTCCTGGCGGTGGAACTCCTCGTACGTAAACATGGTGTACGTGCCGTCGTGCAGGTCGCGCGGCCGCTCGGCCCGCCCCAGCCCGCCGCCCAGCGCCGTGTCCGCAAGGTCGCCGGCGGCGTCGGCCGGCGCGCTGCCGTTGCCGTCCGCCCCGGGGCGGACCCCCAGCCGCACCGTGTTCAGGCACGTGCCCCCCGCGCCGCGCGAGGCCCGCTGGAACGAGCTGGAGCCCAGGCACACGTCGGTCGCGCTAGATCAAACACGTAGCGGCCGGAAGTGTCGGCCCCCGCGCCGGCGAAGCAGCCACCGCTCAGCGCGCAGCCAAACTCGCCGGCCCAGTACCAGTCCCGGGCCAGCAGCTCGCTGCCGGCGGCGTCGACCTCCACCACTTCGAAGGCTGCCAGCGCGCGCAGCTCCCCCTCGAGCGCGTCCAGCTCGGACGAGTTGAGGTGCGCGACCAGGGGGTCGGCCCGGTCCAGCGCCAGCGCCAGCTCGACCCGCGGCGCTCGCGTGCCCCGCACCCGGTGCAGCCTGACCGCGCGGTTCGTGTGCGACAGCCAGCTGCTGGTGTAGCAGTTGGTCAGGTCCCGCACCGTGTCGTACTGCCGCAGCAGCTGCAGGTCCCCGGCGCCCAGGGCGGGCGGCTCCGGGGCCGGGTCGGCGGCGGCGGCCTCCAGCTGCGCGGCGGCCTCCAGCTGCGCGGCGGTGTGCGCCTGCGCGTTGGTGCCCTGCAGCCGCCACGCCTCGCTGCCGCCCAGCTCCGGCGGCGCGGGCGGTGCGCTCCACAGCGTCGTCGCCGGGTCGGCCGGCGTGGTCTCCACGGGCGGCGGCACCCGCTGCGTAAAGTCGGTCCACAGCCCGAGCGGGGGCAGCAGCCCCTCGACGGCGTACTGGAACTCGGCCAGCAGGGGCGAGTTGGCGGCCGCGCGCACGGCCAGCGCCCACTGCTGCGGCAGCAGGCCCGCCAGCGCCGAGGGCGACAGGTGCCAGTCCAGCTCGTAGGCGGGCAGCGACGGCGGCGGCGGGAGCCCGTCCCGGGTCAGCACGCCGGGCGGCCGCAGCTGGGCGGCGCCCTGCTCGACCAGCTGCAGCGTCAGCGTCCGGAACGCCCGCGCGCTCTGCGTGCTGGTGTCGCACACGAGCTGCTCGCGGACCGCCTGCAGCTGCTGCCCGGCCGCCGCCACCTGCGCGGCGGACGCCAGCGCCGAGCCGCGCGACCAGAAGCCGTGGGCCAGCCGTTCGCCCGAGGGGGCCGTGCTCGCGAGCAGCGGCCGCACCCCCCCCACGGCCCCGTCCAGCCGCCCACAACTCCTGCGGGCCCAGGCACACGGCCGCCAGCAGCCCGCGCACGTCGGTGGCGCTGCCGAGGTCCAGGCCCGGCGGCCCCGCCTCCGTGTCCTCCGGCGCTTCCTGGGCAGGCGCCTCGCCCGCGAACTGGCGCGCCCAGGTAAAGCGCGTCACGTCCACGACGGGCGCCAGCGGCCGGGCCCCGAACCACGCGCTGTCGGCCGCGGCGGCGCCGAAGGCCGACGGCCGGGGCACGGGCTCGGCGGGCCCCGCGCACTCGCCGGCGCTCCCCAGCGCCTCGTGGGCGGCGCCGGCACGCAGCCACGTCACGTTGGCCAGCAGCGCCGCCTCCGCCTGCTCCGGCGCCAGCCAGGGCGCGCGGGCCGGGCAGCGCCGCCCCGTCGCCCGCAGGCGGCAGCCCGCGCAGCGCAGGTCGTCGGCCAGGGCGCCGAGGCGGCAGCGCGGGGGGCCCCAGTGCTTGGTCATGGCGTCGCCGTCGAAGCCCGTGTCGCGCAGCCCGTACAAGACCCAGCGCAGGTCGCACAGGGCCAGCAGGCGCAGCTGGTACAGCCACAGGCTGCCGTCCGCGTGGCGCACCGCCTGCCACAGCCGGGACTCGTGCACGGGGGCGGTGGCGTCCGCCCCCGCCAGCGCCCGGGGCGCCACGCCGTACTCGCGCGCCTGGCCGGGCGCGGCCCCGTACGGGGTCGTGGGCAGGAACGGGTACAAACCGCGCGGCAGCGACAGCGCCAGCTCCTCGTGCACGTGGCCCACGTGCTCCCGGTAACGCTCGCGCCCGTACAACAGGCGCTGGGCCAGGCCCGCCACCTCGGCGGCCGTGGCGCTGGACTTGCCCATCACCGACGCAAACTGCGTCATCAGGCCCCGGGTCGCGCCCTGGGCCTGCGTCACGGCCCCGCCCAGGACCCGGATCTCGGCCACCAGGCGGTCGCTGCCGTCCTGCAGCCCGTCCACGAGCCGCTGCTGCTGCGTCAGGCTGTTGAAGTTCTGCCGGAGTTAGGAGATATTTACGGAAGCATATGAAGGATACTCACGACGTGGGTGGGAGTCCGGCTTCTGCCGGACTGCCCAGTGTTGTTGTAGGGACCGGGGAGGCCAAGAAGAAACAGCGGGGAGGCACGGCTGCAACCTCAACACCACAACCAGGTCCAACACCCCAAGCTCAACCACCAATACACCACGGTGATGACCCATCATCACTTTCAAAGACATAGCACAGCTCGCTCAACAACTCACGACAACTTGCATTAAAGAAAGCAGTGGTGAGGTAAAGAGAGTGAGTGAAGGGAGTTAGTGGTAGATGAGTTCTTGACAGATGTGGTGAGAGCGATAGAGGGAGTGTATATAGCACACGCAGCACGCACAACACTATCCCCACCAGCACAGACACAAAACAACAACACCTCACAGCCACCAGCACCATCACAGCACAAGAACAGCAAACAGAACTATGCATTAGTGTTAGATGGAGAAGGGGGGAGAGATAGGAAGAATACGATAGTTCAGGACAGCGGGTCGTCCCGAGACATTGCATGCAACTCTGAAATATTACAGTTTATTACACGACATCAAGTCCGTACCCCCTGTCAAGCTAGTAACAGGTCATGGAGAGTGTGAGATAGGACAGGAGGGGACGGCAAGAGTCACGCGTATCAATGGACACGGCAGACCAATTACGGTGTCAAGGACCATGCTCCTTGATGCCAGGTTACCCGTGAATATTGCTTCCACCGGCAGGATGGATTATACCCATCATCGGTCTATCGTCCATCAAAATGAACAGTTGGTCATACTGAAACACCCCATAGGAGAAAGACGTACTTGTCAGAGGTAGGCTCATGTCGACCCTCCTTTATAGGTGGGACAACGAGTTTGACACCCCATTCGACATCAATGAGCGTTATGAACCCCCACAGAATAAGAATAGGGGTGTGGTGGGGTAAATGGGGAGGGAAACCCCAAGAGAGAAAGACAGGAGCGTAGATAGGCAGAAGGCAAAACGGGGGAGGTAACGCTATATGCATCTTATCCCTGCAAGCCTGGTACAATTAGAAAGGTAGATATAGAATTGTTCCATTATGCATGTGGACATTATAGCATTAAGAAAATGAGAGCTCTGGCAAATGCATTAGGCATAAAGCTAGTAGGAGATGAGAAGAAGGTAGAGTTTTGCGAATCCTGTATGATAGGTAAGGTGAAGCAGTTGCCTAGGTTTAAGGTTAATAAGATAGAGAGAGCTAGTAAGCCAGGAGTAGTATTACACATAGACACCGGAACGTGGTCAGCGCGGTCAATACACGGTAAGAGACACAAATTTTCGGTTACGGATGATTACTCGTTGTTTATTAAGGATTATTATCTTGCGCATAAGAACGAATTTATTGACTGCATTAAGCAGGCGGTAGCATTTTATGAGAGACAGACAGGAAACAAAGTACAAGAAATAAGATGTGATCAAGAGTCTGATGTCCCAAAAGAAGTGATTGAGTGGTGGAAGCCTAGTCAGTTTATTTGGAAAACTTTGGCGACGGGGGACAAGGACGGCAACCCTATAGCTGAAAAAGCCAATGACATTACGGCTGGAGCTGCCAGAGCCATGCGTTACCATGCCCACCTACCCATTTCTTTCTGGGCAGAAATGGAGCATGTAGCAACCACTTTACATAACATTTTGCCTGCCACCCACGGGCCTAGGAAAGGGATGTCCCCATATGAGCAGTTATTAGGAAGGAAACCGTTTTTGAGACATATCAGACCAATAGGTTGCATGGGGGTAATGCAAACAGGCAAAGGCAGAAAGGGACAGTTTAGAGGAAAGAAAGTCATGCTAGTAGGGTATGACTTATTTAGAGAGTTGTAAAGAGTGTGGGACGGTAGAAAAGTGATAACAGGAGTTAGAAACGTTCGGTTTAACCCGTACGTGATAGGGAAGGAAGCACATTCAGAAAGAACAGTCAAGTGGGATGAGGATGTAGCTGAGGGGGAGAGTGAGAGTAAGGATGTCGATGTTGCACAAACACACTCCACACCCACCACCACCACAGTCACCTCCACCCACGCACAAGAGGACACGACACAGACTCATGACGATGACGACGCATATGACCATGTCGATGATGTTAGTCAGTCAGATAGTCAACAAGGACAGGGGGAGTATGGAGGGGACACAGGGGGAGTCAGCATAGATCACAGACACACACAAACACAAGATAGCTTTTCTACACAGGACATCGACACCACACCGACAGCTGCACCCTATCCCACCGACAAAACCCCACAGACAACCAACACAGGACTAGGACATGCACACGCACTCACAGATGCATCTGACCCTCAAGCACAACACGAGAGAAGAGCATATGAAGAGAGTGAGCAGCCTAGTAAAGTAAGAACATGGGAGCAGAGTGACAAGATCACAGAAGCAAACATAGTTCAAGAAGGAAAACAAATAAGACGACAGGCACAACAACAACCACCACAAGCACAACAACCACCATCACGACCGCATAGTGAACTAAAACGAAAAGAAAAAGTAGTTGATGTTCAGGAACTAGAGGTAGTGAGAGTGAGAGTTCTTGCAAGAGAGTGGGGAGACGAGTGGGCAGAGAAGACATACGGAGAGGGCTGGGAGAGTAAAGTGCGCACAGGCATAGTTAAGCAGAAGTGGGCCCCCAAAGAGAGGTTAAAAGTTAGAAAATAACCTAAGCCATCTCACTTTGTTCAATTTGAGGACAGACTAGAAAAGATGCTAGATTCCGAGATTAATAAGTACAAGGTAAGTGAGGGAGAGTCCGTATTGCCTGCTGGAGAGTTGGAGAGTGCTATGTTATGTTATGACAGATGCATGAATGAACCAAATGAGCTTTTGCTTTATTTCAACATTCGCGTGCCTAAGGAGATAGCAGAGCAGGGATTGACAGCGAAAGAGTTGCTATAGGGCATGAAGAAGAGATTCAGTCTCTTAAGGACTTTAAGACATACACATGGGTTAAAACTGGTCAGGGATAAAACTAACTCCTGGCTCTAACATGGCTCCTCTTAAAGCTAATCTAGACTTAACGAACTTCCTTCCGTTCTCGTCTATCTTTACTTTGTGAACCCATGTGAGCCTAACTATAGCCTATATCTTGCTAACGCCAGCCTTTTTGGCTTCGCTAGCTTGGGGAGCGCCACGGTTCCCAAGAACCGCAGGGGTACTGACCGGACGAGAATTTGCGTATCCTGTCTCACGTAAAATTTGCAACTGGTACTTTCTCTGGTGCAAAACGATTCTGCCTTTCTCTTGCACTATTTCTATAGCTTTGAATTCTTTTGCGACTCCTAGCCCTTTTAGTGGGTAGTACCGTTCTAACGCAGACGCGAATTTATCATAAGCTTCTTTGCTAGGTGCGGAAAATATCAAATCATCCACGTGAAATACTCCCATTATAGCTTCTCTTATAGGCTTGTCTTTTTCTACGAACATGCATAAGTCGGAGTCTAACAATCTAAATCCTAGCTTTACTA
>WBZZ01005632.1:25000-32500 GCA_019918135.1 Paulinella micropora
GCCTCTCAAATAGGCCATCTCTCCAAACAGACGGGAAAGCCTTGCGTAGATCGACGAACAGGACATACGACTCCCGCTTCTGCTGCTGACGGCCCTTCAACCTCTGCCAAAGGGTAAAGACCTGATCCGTAGTGCGACGCCCCGGGCGGAAGCCTCCCTGCTCTGGACGTAGCTTATCCGGGCCATCCACGAAGAGTGTCAGACGAGTAGCTAATAAGGACAGATACAGCTTACCAAGGCAACTAATAATGAGATATCCCTCCAGTTGTCAGGATCCGTAGGATCCCCACCCTTGGGGATATTGACGATGATTCCCTTGCCCCAAGCTTTTGGAGTCCTCTCGGCTTCTCGAATCCAGTTGAAGTACTGCGTTAAGTAGCCATTGATGTAGGCGCCGCCATACTTGAGCATCTCGTTCTTCACTTTGTCCTCGCCACAAGCTTTGTGGTGATTCAGGGCACGTTGCCTTGCAAGGACCTCCTCTTGCGTGAACGGCTTGTCCAGCTCTTCGCAAGTGTCTTCACCTACTTCGTGCTCCTTCATAGCCCGGGCCACCTCATCTCTGAAGCGATCGTTCCAGTGGAACTGCCGCTTAGCTTCGGCTTCCTCCCACTCCAGCGAGCCTGCTTCTGCACAGCACTCCACCACAACAGCCGCACTTGCCGGATTTTCCCGTGGCTTCACCGAATTTTTCCGAAATTCCTCCCACCGAGCGACCTTTTCCGGCAGCGTACACGCCAGTGAGCCATCCTCCCTTTGCACCGGCGCGGAGACCTTCGTTCTGCGTGCCCCGCCAAGCCGCTTCGCGAGTAGCCAAAAGCGCTTTGAGGATTGCTCGCGTTGACATTTGACCGCTTCTTCCTGCACTTGCTTGAAGGAGGCGGACTTCTTGGCCCGAGTTGCCTTCCGAATTTGCTTGCGGAGCCGTAGCCAATTCAGACGGGCTTCCGCATTCGATTCATCCCTCCTGTATGCTGCGTAGGCCTCCCGGCGCTGTTGAATGAGCTCCTTTAGCTCCCCGTCGAACCAATTGTTGGTGAAACGGGGTCGTATACATCTGGAGCCAAGGACCCGGTGCGCCGCCATTCGGAAGGACTGCGCCACTCGCTCGGTGACGTCATCTACCACCCGTTGGCTGTCGGCACCACCCGATAGGTCGCTCAGGCAGCTGATGCACTCCAAGCTTCTGTAGGCAATGC
Source organism: Paulinella micropora (assembly GCA_019918135.1). Taxonomy (NCBI): domain Eukaryota; phylum Cercozoa; class Imbricatea; order Euglyphida; family Paulinellidae; genus Paulinella; species Paulinella micropora. The sequence goes on from WBZZ01005632.1 coordinate 26,200, forward strand.
TGGAATACGTCATCGAACTTGTCGCGTAGATAATCCAGCGCTTGCTTCGCAGCGTGATCATTACCCGAGACACCAGCACCAATAAGCTTATCAACACGAAAGGACCTGTAAGGTTTCGCAGCCCGCGTTGGTCGGCGCTGGCCGCTCCACGTCAGTTCGGCCCATACTGCTTTGTGGTCCGTATCAAGATCATCTTCGCATACTCCGAACTTTGCTCCAGATGCCAAGCCAGGCGACACGCAGATGTAATCGAGGAGGTGCTTGCCTGTGCCCATGCCGCGCTGCTCACGCCGGGACCACCAGTAGGACCCTTCCACTGGGCACCGAGAAGCCGCTCAGATTTCGCAGGCCCGTAGCGACGAGGACAGCCGCGAGTCTCTTGCCGTTCTCCGAACGTACCGGTGCTCCCTTATCATCGACCTCCCCGTGCTGACCGACGATGCCCTCCTCTTTTCGGCTGCATGCCGGCCCGAGCTTCGCGTTGGCATCCGCCACCGTGACCACAAGACCTTTGGCTCCAAAAAAAGCTATAGCTGCCTGCCAGGCCGCATACGCCTCTGACGACTCTTCTTCCTGCGTTTCCTGGGGAAAGTAGCCGTTGCCCACATAGATATCCTGAGCGCCGGTAACACCCGAGGCGATACGCAGCCACACTTGCTGCCGGTGGTCGACGGGGGCTGACACCAGGTTGAAATACGGACCAAGGAAGTTAGCCACCGCGAATAGAACCCCACCCTTGCAGCGATTTTTCTCGCTGACCTCCGCAGGTTTTCCAAAAATCCGGAATCCATCCAGGCTGCATTTGGAAAGTTGCTTCTTGCCCATGCGGTGCTCCTGAGCCCCGATGACTAGCCAGCCCTCGTGCTTGTAGAATGATGCCCATTCCGCCGTGCCTACGTTGTCGTATCCCGTTTTACCCTGCCAGTTGTGACTCGCGACGAGTAGCTTGAAGCCGGTATCGAACTGCTTGGAGCGGTGCTTCTTGGCTCGTTTCCGGACCCGACGGCCGCGTTTGGCTTCCGCCTTCGTGCTGCCCCCCTCTGCAGGTGCTTGCGCAGGTTGGTCCCCCACTGCACTGGCCGCCGAATGCAGGGGCACCACCTGCACATCAGCACACTCAGACACACACTCAGGTGCATCGGCAGCCAATTTCGAAGACACCACCTGCACATCATCAACACATTCTTCATGCAGAGGCAAGACGCGATATCCCGTCGCAGCTTCCTCCTTCCGGACCGCCGCTTCCCCACGCAGATGGATGCGAATAAGCCTTCGGACACGTTCCCTGTCCCTGAACCTGCGCCCAAGGGCCACATTGACCCCTTTGCCGAAGAATTTGAGATGTTTGAGTTGCTGCAACGCCGTCTGCCTGCTGTCATCGTCCTCGTAGACCAGCTCCAGGTGACGAGACATTCGCTGGCCTTGCCACTCCATTACCGGGACCACCAGACCAAGACCGCTCATTTTGGAGGCGATCTCCTGTAGATTGGCGCGTTCTGAGAGCCCCCAGACAATCAGATTACGCCCGTCCTTGTCGTACCGATCTACCCGCCGGTACCGTCGAGGCGACGGTGCCATCTGCCATATAGCGCCGCTCGCCTTATGTTGAAGCGCCGACCCGTGTGCCAGGTTTGGGGAGGAAGGATGAGGCGCAGCTAAGATAGCCTCTCCACGTGGTTCAGGAATTCCGTCATATACGCGAGCCCTCATCCTCCCATCCTGGGACATCGGGCCAGAGCCCGTCGAAGAGGCATTCCCACGGGGATTGTCCAGGTCTTCGGCGATTCTACCTTGTCCCATAAGGGCCACAGTGGTAGCTCCGTGCTTCGTGTATTTGTAATCCATTGAGAGTAGTAGACGGCCAATGTCGCTGGCCATCACCGCCGCGCCTCTTTACGCCGAGGAAAGCGCCCGTCCATGCAAATAGCATCGGCGGTATCTGCAACACACACTACACGCATTTCCGCCGGTGTCACTGGACGCTGCCGCGTCGCTTCGTGCCCTTCGGCGCCCGCCAGCACCCCCAGCGTCGCCAGAACCTGCCTCACGCACTACACACACTCTCCATCGCATCGCCAACGCCTCTACTCTCATGCCTTATGGACTTTCAGCTGCTCCTAACAATACACATCATGAGGTACGGGTGTCCCCGAGTGGAGCCAGATCGGACGGCGTGCCGCTGAAACTCCTTCCCCCACGTGGGTATAGAAGGCGCGAACCTAGCGGTACCTATAGGGTCTTACAGACAAGTATAGTAATCCCAGCCGAAGCTGCTCAGTTAGAAATGCAACGGTGGAGGGTGTGAATGCATGGGGCAAGGCACGGCAACGCAGCAAGGCACTGGCAAGGCATTGGGACCGACTGAAGCCCCTCTCCAACGTGCGCGTCATCATGTATTCCAGTTAGGCAACCCCGAAGAAGCGAAGATAGGGAGGAGACAAAACCCAGATAGGATGAAGATAGGATTAACATGAAGCCGAAATGGAGCCGAGTTGGAACAGGTCAACTCGGCCCCATCTCGGCTCAATGTGAATCCTATCTTCAACCCATCTCGGTACTGTTTCCTCCGAATGCTCACCTCAACAAGATCACCAAACCGGAACTAAAAGCCCCCAGGCATTTACTCGGCAGGAAATTCGGCGAAAATGGGCTAACCAGGAAACCAGACCCAAACCAACAGCCAAGAAAAACGAGCCAACCAACAATCCAACAGACAACCCCACAACCTGCCTGGCCGAACCCCTACCGAGTAAATGCCCAGTTGAGAGTTGCGCATATCCCGGTGACCGCTCGTGGGGAGAGGCCCAACCACCTCCTCTTCCCGTGGAGTGCCATCTTGTGCACCCCTCCAGAATAATAATAATAATAATAATAATAATAATAATAATAGTGCTTCTCTGTCAATGGCTGATGCATTTCTGCACATGCGCCTCCATCGTCTCACCCGTGAGGGGAGTACGAAGAATTGACGATAAGCTCTAATGACACCCCCGCAAGGGCAGTTCCAACACTTCCAGACGGACCGGTATGTTCAATGACAATACTGGTCCAGACGGAGCGGTATGTTCAATGAAAATACTGGTGGCACCGACGGGAATCGAACTGGCGACAGGGCCCAGATGGTAGAACTTGACCACTGGGCTATCACGGTGTCCAAAATAATAATAATAATAATAATAATAATAATAGTGCTTCTCTGTCAATGGCTGATGCATTTCTGCACATGCGCCTCCATCGTCTCACCCGTGAGGGGAGTACGAAGAATTGACGATAAGCTCTAATGACACCCCCGCAAGGGCAGTTCCAACACTTCCAGACGGGCCGGTATGTTCAATGAAAATACTGGTCCAGACGGATCGGTACGTTCAATGAAAATACTGGTGGCACCGACGGGAATCGAACTGGCGACAGGGCCCAGAAATAATAATAATAATAATAATAATAATAATAATAATAATAATAGTAATAATAATAATAATAATGCTACTACTACTTCTACTACTACTACTACTACTACTACTACTACTACTACTACTACTACTACTACTACTACTACTACTACTACTACTACTACTACTACTACTACTACTACTACGGTACTACCACTACTACTACTACTACTACTACTACTACTACTACTACTACTACTACTACTACTACTACTACTACTACTACTGCTACTGTACTACTACTACTACTACTACTACTACTACTACTAATAATAATAATAATAATAATAATAGTAATAGTAATAGTAATAGTAACAGTAATAGTAATAGTAATAGTAATAGTAATAGTAACAGTAATAGTAATAGTAATAGTAATAGTAATAGTAATAGTAATAGTAATAGTAATAGTAGTAGTAGTAGTAGTAGTAGTAGTAGTAGTAGTAGTAGTAGTAATAATAATAATAATATAATAATAATAATAATAATAATAATAATAATAATAATAATAATAATAATAATAATAATAGTGCTTCTCTGTCAATGGCTGATGCATTTCTGCACATGCGCCTCCATCGTCTCACCCGTGAGGGGAGTACGAAGAATTGACGATAAGCTCTAATGACACCCCCGCAAAGGCAGTTCCAACACTTCCAGACGGACCGGTATGTTCAATGAAAATACTGGTCCAGACGGACCGGTATGTTCAATGAAAATACTGGTGGCACCGACGGGAATCGAACTGGCGACAGGGCCCAGAGGGCTATCACGGTGTCCACAATAATAATAATAATAATAATAATAGTGTATCTCCTGCCAATTGCTGAGCCAAAAGGCCATGTGCATCCAGTCCTCCATTCCATAAGGAAAGTCTCCACACCAATCGGTGGAATAAAGGAAATGACGGCATAGAACATTACTCTAGGAGCTTTATACCAATCAGCCCATGGAAAGGACCGATGGCCTATGTACTCCCTAATAATAATAATAATAATAATAATAATAATAATAATAATAATAATAGAAAGTAATAACAATATTATTAAGTACAATAGACTCTGAGTGCTAGGCAGCTTACGGACATTCCGCTTTATTTTTAAAATGATCATAAACGTAGTAAGAAGATAATATGCATCCATGCATCTAAATGTACAAGTCGAGGCATTTACTATTACTACTCTAGCATATATGTGCATATGTTCAATAATGTGTGCATACATGCACACTTTGTAATACTAAATGCATGTCAGTACAACTGCTATGAAAAGTCATGCATATCTGCACGCCTTCTTCATGCAGCTACACGTGTTAGTAATAGTAACAGAAGTAGCAATAACAATATAGACGCCCATGGTACCGATGCCAGAGCAGGAACTCGTGGCTGCCGTGCGAAAATGCCATATTGGTAACGTGCACTGCGACCATAACAGCATACATTTCATTTCTTACTGTTTTGCTTCGTTTTGGCTCTTTCTTTTCTGTTTTTCTTTGTTTCTGCTTGCTCCAGCTATCTATCTACCTATCTATCTATCTATCTACCTATCTATCTATCTGTCTATCTATCTATCTATCTATCTACCTACCTACCTATCTATCTATCTATCTATCTATCTATCTATCTATCTATCTATCTATCTATCTATCTATCTATCTATCTAGACTTCCTTGGTTGACGAAATCAGAAGCTCCTTTTTTCTGACATTAGTCGATATCTCATCAGTTGATCTCATCACTTACTCCACGAAGTGAACCAAGGCCACTTGAGGTGTCACTGACCCTCCCTTGGGCTTGATGTTTTGAAATGGGTGCCATCTGTCGACAGACAGAGAATTAGGGGATGGTGTGGGTGTGCTGGGCCCGTGGTGGGGTGCCTTATGTGTGCCTAGCCATACGCTTATGAGTCACATGCCGAAATAGCGACGGGAAGCACAATCCTGTTCCCTCAGGGTGCCCTTTCTCGCTTGTTGAGCCCGGAATAAAACCCACAGTGCTCTGTCGGTTTATACTAGACTGTCGACAGTCTCGAAACTCCATCTGCTTACTGGGCCCTCTGTAATGGAGGTGGGAGCTCGTTCTGCAAGGGGCGCTTATGGAACGAGCCCTGGCCCCGCCTGGTACTAGGGAGCTTTGGTATCGCCGGTATCAGTCCCTTCCGTGCAAACATCACGGCTTAGCTGGGCATCGGGTCAATACTTTATTCACAGACTTCCTTGGTTGACGAAATCAGAAGCTTCTTTTTTCTGACATTAGTCGATATCTCATCTATCTATTTATCTATCTATCTATCTATCTATCTATCTATCTATCTATCTATCTATCTATCTATCTATCTATCTATCTATCTATCTGTCTGTCTATCTATCTATATATCTATGTATCTATCTACCTACCTGTCTGTCTGTCTGTCTGTCTGTCTGTCTTTTATTCCTTCCTTATTGCTTTCTTTCTTGTTTTCTTTCCTTCCTTATTTCTTTCTTTTTTCTCCTTCCTTCCACATATCAGCGTATCACTAAGCATGCCTCCGTTCCTACCACTGCCTAGCAACGAATCTACCTTGTCCCTATCTATATTTTGCTCATTTCGTACATGTGTATAGTCTATCTTTCTAACCGTCCTCAAAGACGTTGTACTCGCCATTTCTTTTCAGGGCAGACACGGCGTCCACGAAAGTCTGTCTTTCCTGTTTGTCCAAATGCCTAAGATTAGTACAACATAACTCGGCACAGTTTTTCACATAGGCACCACAATACATCCTGTAGTCGTCATCAAAACCCCATGGAGTGCAACATGTGTACATAGGCACGTATTGACGCATGGATGGATGGTTGGATGGTTGGATGGATAAATGGATGATA
>WBZZ01005632.1:50000-55000 GCA_019918135.1 Paulinella micropora
TTGCCGTTAGAGCAGCAATAGTAGCAGTAGTAGTCGTTGCAGCAGCAGTTATATTTGTCGTTATAGTTGTCGCTGTAGTTGTTGAAGGAGAAGACGACGATGAAGTGGGAGAAGCGGCAACAGCAGGAGCAGAAGCAGAAGCGTCCTGCTGGGAGCTGGCGCCGGAAAAGGCAGGCAGGAGGTTACTAATAGCAATAGCAAAAGTAGAAGTAGTAGAAGTAGTAGTAGTGGTAGCAGTGGTAGAAGTAGTCGTAGAAGGCGGAGGAGGAGGAGGAGGTTCGGGGAGGAATGAACACGGCAGAGTTGCTTTTAGCCCCTTGGGACACGGCCTCACCGCCACGAAGCCGTGTGAATCTGTAGGTGCATCGTCGCACGTGGACACGAGAGCATAGCCGGCCAGGCGGAGGTCGATATACTCAGTAAGGTCCCATTCTTTCAAGGTGCAGAGCGATGCCTCTTCTGGGTCGATAACGTTGAAATCGACAATACACCCTGACCGGTCCAGGCTCAACAGGTCGGGCCGAGCCGAGTAATTTTTCCGATGGCGCTGGCGCGGGCCGGCAGAATGTTTGGCGGGCGTGAAAGAGGACGTCTGTTGGTTTTTCTCCATGTCGGCCTGCAGGTGTTGCGGGAGGTTGTTGGAGAAGTCTTGCACGGTGGGGACTGATAAGCTGCGACTCATCGCCCGCTCAACTTCCGCTTTTCTTTTGGCCGGTGCTTTCCTCCTTTTTAGAGCACCAGTCAATACCGTCGATGACTTGGATGAGGCCTGATTTCTCATGTCAGCAGTGTTACTAGTCGCTTTCCCACCGGCCATTCGATGATGATGTGTGTGGGGGGCCGCCGTAGAGGTTGAAGGGGGCGGCGCGGGGGGCGGGGGCGGGGGCGGGGGCGGGGGCGGAGGTGTAGTAAGTGGAGAAGTTGGTGAAGCCTGTAAATACAAAATTGCACACATATGCAAGTGTGCACCCGGAATATACCAGTCACATTTATAGCTTTTGGTTCTGACACATACACACATACCCACACTTATATATGCATACATATATATATATATATATGTATATATGTATATATATATATATATATACATACATACATATGTAATATGATATAATATAATATACCTCATTAATGTTGACATAGATCTCGTCCTTGGGCGTCATAGCAGAAGCGGCCCAGGTGGCTGAATCGGGCCAAGATGACTGCGCAGCCAACGATAACGCCGACAATCCGAAAACCTTACTACTACTACTACTACTACTACTACTACTACTACTACTACTACTACTACTACTACTACTACTACTATTACTACCACTACCACTATTACTATTACTACGGCTACTACTACTACTACTACTACTACTACTACTACTACTACTACTACTACTACTACCACTACCACTATTACTATTACTACGGCTACTACTACTACGGCTACTACTGCTACTACTACTACTACTACTACTACTACTACTACTACTACTACTACTGCTGCTGCTGCTGCTGTTGCTGCTGCTGCTGCTGCTGCTACTACTACTACTACTACTACTGCTACTACTACTACTACTACTACTACTACTACTACTACTACTACTACTACTACTACTACTACTACTTGTAGTGCTGCTGCTGCTACTGCTGCTGCTGCTGCTGCTACTGGTGCTAGTACCATTACCAATATTCTCATTATTATTATTATTATTATTATTATTATTATTATTATCACTGTTGTTGTTCTTGTTGTTGTTGTTGCTGTTGTTGTTGTCGTTACCATCATCTGCGTTGTGATTGTTGTTACTGATAATAGTAGCAGTCATGATAGAAATTAGAGAGGAAACAGTAGCACGAGAAGAAGCAGCAACAATAGCAGCAGTTGTTGGAGTAGTATCAGCAGTTGGAGAAGCAGAAGTAGCATTACTACTAGTAGAAGTAGTAGCAGTAGTAGTAGTAGTAGTAGTAGTAGTAGTAGTAGTAGAAGCAGAAGTAGAAGTAGTAGTAGTAGTAGTAGTAGTAGTAGTAGTAGTAGTAGCAGAAGAAGAAGCAGAGGAAGAAGAAGAAGAAGAAGAAGAAGAAGAAGAAGAAGAAGAAGAAGAAGAAGAAGAAGAAGAAGAAGAAGAAGAAGACGAAGAAGAAGAAGAAGATGATGATGATAATGATGATAGGGTAGGAGTAGGAGTAGAGGCAAAAGATGAGGAGGGAGCGAGAAGGGGAGGGTCATTCTGAGGAGCAGCAGCAGTGTCCTCGTTGGCAGCTGAGAGAGGTGCAGCGTCGCTTTCCTGCCCGTGGAATATGGTCCTGATCATTTGCGGAGCGTTGGGCAACGGTAAAGCCGGCAATGGTAAAGCCGACAGCATTGGCACGTTGGGAAGTGAAGGCAACTTTGGCACGTTGGGAAGTGAAGGCAACTTTGGCGCGTTGGGAAGTGACGGCAAAGGGACATTTGCGACACTCTCCTTGAGCTTGTTTACCCACGCCGCGCCTGTGGAAGATAGTGTAGCCGTTTCCAAGGCAAGTCGGCTTGCAACAGACTGCTTCTTGGCAGACTCTGGGAGAGGAAAAGTGAGGTGCATATCAGCGAAGGGGATTGGCGGGTATTTGTAGGCTTGAAAGGAAAATGCCAGCAAGTGCATACTGAGACGAACAGAAAAGGTGTGCTCCACTCGCTTGTCCAAGCCTAGTATACGCTTCAGTCGCCTGTTCAAGCCAAGGCCGGACGCAGGCTGAAACAAAAAGGCTGTCAAGGCGAAGAACAGCGAAATAGAGACACTGAGCGTCAACTGGTTCGAGACGGTTACGAAATACAGGAGCTGAGACGTCAGAGATTGGAGGCGAATTGTGACGTGTTTCGCCAAGGTATCACTGGTCAGTACCCCCGTGACCGAAATGCAAACGGCAAGGATGATCAGCCAACCCTCCACGAGCATGATGCGGAAAGAAAACTGTCGATAGCGTAGCGCCAAGTAGGGTAGGGCTTTCAAGTGTTGATAAAGGGTTATGACACACCACAGCATCCACAGCGTGCCCAGTCCGGCCAGAACACAGCAAGCTAGGACGAGGGCTGCAGAAGCATTGTCATAGTCCTCGCCCCAAGCACTCGCGCCGTACTGAAAGCCCGAGCACATGGTGGCTAGCACAGGTTCCCTGTCGTAGGTACAGTGCAGCGAAGGCACCGGGCTCTTGTAAATAAACGGTCGAGCAGGAAAAACAAGACCAGCAGCTATGAGCAGACCGGAAATAATGTAGGCGACTTTAGGCAAGTAGAAATGCCAAGGGTACTTCAGAGGGACTTCGTCACGGTCCTGAAATTTTTCTTCTGTGCTCGTGAGGGCAACGATGAGGTCATCGTTGCCTGTCCCTGTGTCTTTTGTACCCCTCCGGCTCGTCGCAAGTCCTTGTAGCCAGTTTTGAGGGATCCTTTGCATCTGCAAGCTGAGCCTGTCCCAACCAATATTCGTTTTGTTCTTCCCTTCCGCCTTACCCTCCGCAAATTCCAACACGCCATCTGGGGGAATCTCCGTCGCCTGGAGAAATGGCGCTGTGATGTCGGCATGGCCCGGAAGGTTCACGGGCGACAAATGCTCGTCCATCCCTGCCAAAGTCACCGCATGCTCCGGCGGAACCCCTGCAAATAGATGCGATAGACCGGCATTGCTGCTAATCCTCGCGGCACTGACAGACCCGGCCAAGTCACCAGACTTGCTGCTGACACCATTCTTATTACCATCACTGGTATCACAACCACTGCCACTACTTCTGTCGCTACTACTACTACCACTACTACTACTACTACTACTACTACTACTACTACTACTACTACCACTACTACTACTACTACTACTACTCTCAGCGCCAAGATAATCACCCGAAACACTGTCGGTACTGCTCGTATTACTACTGTCGCCAATACTAGAAGCATGACCAGTGTCGGGTTTCTCACGTTCGTTTTGCACCTCCGTTAAGTGCCTGCCGTCCTGACCACGGCTCTTTTCTTTGTTCCTTTGTCCATTCTGGTCACCCTTGTCATGTCTTCGCTGTGTGATCCCTTGGTTATCCTGGCCACCCTGACCATAGCTTGCATTTATTCCTTGCTTTAGCTCCCTGGAGACCTTAGTATTAGAAAGGCCGAGTCTGGCTTGATCACGGCGCACCGCATGGAAAGTGACCGCTGCGGCTGGGGAGAGCTCAATGCTCCCTAAGCTGTCGCTCGTATTAAGTCTAAAACGAGAGACGTTCTTCTCGTTTTTCTTTTTCTCACAGCAGGAGGATTCATCCCCTTTTTTGCAGCAGCGACAGCAGCGATTTGAGCAGCAGTCGTTGCTAACGTAGCCTAGCGCGACGCGGCTTCCGCGGGCCCCGTCAAACATGATGATGCCAAATATCACCAATGAGAACCAACCGGCTATAGTACACCAGAGGTCGGCAGAAATCCAAATATTTCGCCGAATGGCATGGTTAAGCACCGCGAAGGGGTTTTGCCACAGACAGAGTGCCACAAAACCACCGATTATCCACCACTGTTCAGGCAAGAGCTGTTCCTTCTCGATAAGGACCGCACGGGCAAGGGCTAAACAATAGTTTAAGGAATATCCCAGCGCGAACAAGAACAAGGTTACTCGCCCCCATATAAACGCTAGCCTGGTAGTCTCGTTTGTCTGAACGTGTCCGAAGGTAATCGCACCTAATACCGGCAGCGGATAGCTATAATTTGCGCCTGGATACTTGGCCGCGTCATGGTCCAACAGGACACCCGAGAGCTCGCTGAAGTGTATTTTCAGGGAGTAAAACTTAAATTCCTCAGGCGGCCCTTCCGGCCGCAACAGGAAAGCTGCCTCATACAGAAAGGGTTTGATGATATCGACCGTGCTGCAGGCCGTTTCATTGCAGGTGGTGCTGATAACAAAGCTGCCGTTGAAGAGCACGAATGGAGCCAGCCTTAGATTGGATGCAACCTCTATGCGAACGTTAGCTTGGGAGCGCAAGGGCACATGCAGGGG
>WBZZ01005632.1:62500-65008 GCA_019918135.1 Paulinella micropora
GTACTACGAATATTATGCACACATATGTATGTATGTATGTATGTATGTATGTATGTATGTATATGTATTTATGTATGTATGTAATGTAGATACAGGTGTTTATATATGCATACAGCTTTATAGTATGGATGCTGCGGATCATTTATGAATATGTTTATATGCATATGCATCTGCTGTATGTACTTTGATAGGGTGTTAAGGTTTGTTCACAACTTTACACCACCGGCGACTTGCAGAACTGGCTCGAATATCATGCTGCGACAGGTGACCTTCTTCTTCTTCTTCTTCTCCTTCTTCTTCTTCTTCTTCTTCTTCTTCTTCTTCTTCTTCTTCTTCTTCTTCTTCTTCGTCTTCTTCTTCTTCTTCTTCTTCTTCTTCTTCTTCTTCTTCTTCTTCTTCCATTTTTCTCTCTCCCTCTTTTCCTCCTTCTCTCCTCTTTCTTCTCCTCTTCCTTTTCCTCCTCTTCCTTCTCCTCTTCCTTTTCCTCCTCTTCCAACCCATTCTTGTTCTTCATCTCTCTCTCTCTCTCTCTCTCTTTCTTCTCTCTCTCTCTCTCTCTCTATTTCTTTCTCTCCCTCTCTCTCTCTCTCTCTCTCTCTCTCGCTCTCTCTCTCTCTCTCTCTCACACACACACACACACTCACACACACACACACACACACACACACACACACACACACACACACACACTCCTGTCAGAGCTGGCGTGCCTTTGCCAACGAGTTCAGTCCGGTGTGTTCCTTTCCTCTCCCCGCCGTTCCCGGTCTCTCATGAGAAGGAGGGGCGTGGGAGGGGGCAGGGTTTGATGGCTTCCGGGAGTTGATAGGAAGACAGAGGGAAGACAGAGGGAGAGAGAGAGAGAGAGAGAGAGAGAGAAATTGTCTTGTCCCGCATTACAGTTTAATTCTGTAATGTATGCATGCATCACACTGTCTCTCACCCTCCTAGGCGAGAATAACGTGTCATGGCGGAAATGGAGAGATCAGGTTTGCATCTTACCCCTTTCTTGCTGTTATAATATATATATGTGTGAGGTAAATATTGTCTCGGTGCTCAAATGGTTCACACATGAGTGGCACAGCACCATTTGTACACATGATATGTTTAAGTCAAAATGTCTGAAATGTCTGGATGGGCGGCTGGTGTTACGTATCCATCGCTCTATCTATCGGCTAATTTGTTGGTCTGCTAGGAGCCGTGGTGGCAGCCCCATTTGGATACTCTTAAAGAGGTGCCTGCTTGGCGATGGACGCACACACACACACACACACACATACAAGAGAGAGAGAGAGAGAGAGAGAGAGAGAGAGAGAGAGAGAGAGAGAGACAAACACACACACACACACACAGAGAGAGAGAGAGAGAGAGAGACGTAGTTCATCAGCACGGCTTATTATTATTATTATTATTATTATTATTATTGTCATTATTATTATTATTATTATTATTATTATTATTATTATTATTACTATTACGATTATTATTATTATTATTATTATTATTATTATTATTATTATTATTATTATTATTATTATTATTATTATTATTATTATTAGCGGCACCGCGATAGCCCAGTGGTTAAGGTCTACCATCTGGGACCTGTCGCCAGTTCGATTCCCGTCGGTGCCAGTATTTTCAAAGGATATTTTCTTTGAAAGTATTGGTCTATCTGGAAGGCTTGGAGCTGCCTTGCGGGGGTGTCAGTAGAGCCTATCGTCAAATCTTCGTACTCCCCTCGCGGGTGAGACGATGGAGGCACATGTGCAGAAATGCATTCGCCATTGACAAAGAAGCACTACAATTATTATTATTATTATTATTATTATTATTATTATTATTATTTGGACACCGTGATAGCCCAGTGGTCAAGTTCTACCATCTGGGCCCAGTCGCCAGTTCGATTCCCGTCGGTGCCACCAGTATTTTCATTGAACATACCGATCCGTCTGGACCAGTATTTTCATTGAACATACCGGCCCGTCTGGAAGTGTTGGAACTGCTCTTGCGGGGGTGTCATTAGAGCTTATCGTCAATTCTTCGTACTCCCCTCACGGGTGAGACGATGGAGGCGCATGTGCAGAAATGCATCAGCCATTGACAGAGAAGCACTATTATTATTATTATTATTATTATTATTATTATTATTATTATTATTATCATCATCATCATCATTATTATTATTATTATTTTATAGGGCCGGTGTCGCGATGACGTGGAGAAGCTACCGAGACCTACCTTTGCGTAAAAATATTTTTATCTATCTATCTATCTATCTATCTATCTATCTATCTATCTATCTATCTATCTATCTATCTATCTAATCTATCTATCTAATCTATCTATCTATTTATCTACCTATCTATCTATCTATCTATCTATCTATCTATCTATCTATCTATCTATCTGGAATAAAACCCACAGTGCTCTGTCGGTTTATACTAGACTGTCGAACAGTCTCGAAACTCCATCTGCTTACTGGGTCCTCTGTAATGGAGGTGGGAGCTCGTT
>WBZZ01005633.1:17500-25555 GCA_019918135.1 Paulinella micropora
TAAGGTGGACGTTGATGGCGATGATCCAAATGTTGACTCAGTAGTCATTGTTAACGTTTGGGGCCATCCATCAGGTTCAAACCAGAAAACGGGGAAGTATCTACCGGCTTGGTTGCATGGTCGAGAAAAAAAGCAATCCATAAACGATCCTGGATCCAAGCACAGAGGATAAAGAATTCAAAGCTTGGGAGAAAGACGTGTTGGCGTCGCACATCATCTCACTCGATATCTGCGTGCAACCGTCAGGTGAAAGTGAGGTGCCATCCTTACAAATCGCATCGACCGATCAAGAACACATCAAAAAAGATTTAAGACGATATAAATTTGTACTTGAAATGTTATTACCTTTAATAGTAACTGTGTTTTCAAAGCCCTGACATAGATATTAATAAATTTTAGTTTATTGAACTCAACAATTTAATTTTATGTGCTGAAATATTAACTTACTATGATTAACTTAAAATCAAAATTTTTGTTTTGGAATAGTTCTAGTAGTAGACGCCATGAGTATGGCAGTTTGGCCACCAAATGACACAGATTTTAATCAGGCATCGCCTCATAAACAAGCAAGCGCAAAGTGAGCTACCCTACGTCTCCTGTGGAGTTCGGCTATATAGCTACACTATACCAACTAAAGCGCCATATACACGACTATTATGTTATACGTGGCAATATCCCACGGGTACCAAACTACTGAAACAAAATAAATGAAAGCAGGGGTGCTAGCCTACGTCTCCCAACATGTGGAGTTTGGCAATCTAGTCACCCAATTGTTAAAACCTATACTATACAATAGGGTAACCTAACCAAGGTCCTTAAAACGCGAACTACTAATTAAGTGCCGTGAGCATTTCCCGTTGAAAGTCCACCGATGCGCAAGGCACCGGTCCACCACGCCAAAATCGTCGCCGTTGTCGGGTGTTGCCCCCCTTAGAGGAACGGTCCCCGAGTCTTTAATCTTGCGAGACGGGCCGAACGAGCCGAGTGTAGGGTTCTCCGCGCATAGGCTTGGTGTTGACATCCGCTATGTTGTCGGCGGATGCAACCTTCTCATTACGACGAGCCCAGCTTCCACCTTCTGGTTGATAATTGCGCATCGCAGGTCGACGTGTCCCAGCTTACCAGAAAACACATTGGTGTCAGCAAGGACGAGCGCTCCTTGGTTGTCGCCGTACAGGATGGGGGGGCTGCCCCCACCAGTACGGCCCCAGCGCGTCAGCGACCCGTCCCCCAGCGATGCCCTGCACGAAGTTTATGATTTTGTCTTGGCCCTGGTAGGCCTCCACCATTGCGTAGACTTCGGCCTCACACGAGTAGGCTTCCGGCGCCGCAGTCGACGCCACTTGAAGCTCCCCGCTCCCAGCTGCCGCCGCCACCAGCTCGTCGCTCGTCGCCCGCGCCTTCTCTTCCACGCGCTCCCGTCGTGCCGCGTCAGTCTGAAGCACCACCGACACGTTCCGTTTGAGACAAAAGGGCAGGACAGACCCGCCAAGAAAGAAATGAAAACCAGTCAGTCGCGCTCGGCGATCCTCTGGCGTTCCCTTCCAACTGGAATCTGCCCATGATAATAAGCGGGTACCGTTCGCTTTGGTAAAGCGAATACCCTTGGTGCGGGTACCACTGAGGTACCGCACAACTTGCTCGGCTTGTTGGAAATTGAATAGCTCTGGCTTCGAGGCATGGATTGCGACCTCCTCTAGTGGGCCCAAGACCTGCGGCGTGCCGAGTGATGCGTGTCCACAGGAGGACACCTACTATGTGCTGAGGCGAGAACTGCTCTAACACTGATTGCTTCCCGGCTCGTACCCCCGGCATCAACCACGGCGAATCGGTGGTAGCTAAACCGGTGCACTGGAGCTTCTCAACTGCCTCTCTGATGAAATCTTCCTGGGAGATCTTGATCGTACGGCCTAGTCGACAGTCTTCCTTGTCTTCTATGTTCAGGCCTACTACCCCGGTCGGAGCCTCTTGCTTAAAGACCCTAAAGGCCTTCCTACCGGCAGCTAAGAACTCTGCTTCCACCTCCTTGCTACTGAACGCTCCCATGATGTCATCGACGTGCACGAACGCAAAGTCAGGTTTACCTTTACCGGGTAGCCATCGCCAAAAGAAGCAAGGAAACGCAACATGAGCCTTAAAGCCCAAACTCTCCATGAAAGGCACTAGCTTGTACCGCCACCACTTGCGGCCCGCGTCCGGTCTACCGTAAAGGGCTTTGAGCATCTCCCACACGTAACCCGGCTCCTCTAAACCAAAAGGTGGTACGATGTAAGTGGGGCGATACCCCTGCTCAGCAGCAGACGCTTCAGTGTAAGCGGTTCCAACGTCCCACTTCGACAGGACTAGACCAAAGAACACAGTCAGGGCGAAAAGCAACAGGATGGTAAGAGCACACGGGGTCGGGAAGTCACGTTTCCCAAAGTGCCATCCCTGGATCATGGAAAACCCTTAGGCCGTCCACCGGCTTTTGAACTTCAGGATCTCTCCCCCGGCCTCCTTGGTAGCATCGACGAACCTGCCTTCGCAGATGTCTTTCTTGTCGACTAAGTCAGCTCTGACTCTCCGGAAGCAACCTTTCTCCCAAAGGGTTGACATCTCTTCTGCTCTGGCGGCATCCCAGTACCCTAGCTCGTCGGCTTTCTTCTCACTCACTGGTCTAGTGAACGTGGCGGCATGGGCGGCCTCCGGACCGTCGGCAAGGTACTTGACGATTTCTGAGTCCAACATGCGGTCCGGGGCATCGTCATCCTCGAACTTAACCCAGTGGGCCGGTCCGTTCTTCTTTTGCTTCTTGATCCATAGGGGTTCGCTCACGTCTTGCACCTGGCATCGTCGGATTTTATCTCGGAATTTCACCCCATAGGTCTTCCTTGCCCACGCCCAGCCCCACAGAGTGGCTGGGGTCTCTACCCACCGTCCCTTCAGCTCCCCTAAGGTTTCCGCTTCTGGACCGGTGGCCTCTTCCTTGGCTTCCGCGGCTTCCTGTTCAGAGGTTACTTCCTCCACTTCTCCGTCTGAATCGGAGCTATCAGGCTCCCCCTGATCCGGGGCCTTCTTACCATCACCGGACTCGGCCGCTCCCACCCGGGGCTTTGGGACAAACAGCTGTTCTAGGTCAGCGTCTTCCACCAAGGTGTCTCCTTTGAACGGCTCTAAGCTCAGGCCCTTCTTCTCCCAGAGAGGTTGCAACAACGGCCAGGCGGGCTGGTTGTCGTCAAAGTTCTTGACGTTCCGCCAGGGAAACACCCTTCCTTCGCACAGGATCAAGTGCGCTGAGTACTCCAAACTCAGACCTAACCAGGCGGCCATATGGGTCCGGCTCTCGTCATGCCCTAATCTGCCCTCGATGACCATGTGGCATAGGCAACCAAAAGGGTGAAGGTAAGCTATCCAGTTTACCTTCCTTTCTCGAGGCATAAGCTCGAACATCCGGACGTCCCCACCGGATTGCTTCGGCGACAGATTGTGCAATAGGATAGCATGCTGTTAAGCATATCCCAAGAGCTCGTAGGGTAGCTGCGCCTTAACAATGTTATGGCATGCTTTGCGCTCATTGGTACTTCGGCATAGGCGTTCTTGTTATGCTCATTGAGGGTATTGACCCTCTTCCGCACTCCCGTGTCACGGACCAGCTCCTTGAAGTCAGCTGAGGTGTGCTCGCCGTCTACCCTAACTTCCTTCACCTTCTTGCCGCTTTGCGTCTCAATGAAGTTTAGGCATTCCCGCATGAAACGCACTTGTGGTGCCGCTGTGCCATCCTTTAGAAGGAGACCAAAGGCATACCCGGTGTTCGCCTCGTTTCCCACCATGCCATACCAAAAACCCCCATGGAGGGGTTTGCGTAAGCGCCCGGACTTGTCGAATGACACGGCCTCGAACTTCTCTACCTGTGTCAACTGGTTGCTGGCTGGGTGGTTCATCTTCCCTCCTTTTGCGGCTGGGCACTCCTTACACTCTTTTACCGCTTGCTCATGGGTCTTGTCACCCACTATCTTGATCCCGTACGCCTCACTGATGAGGCGCTGAATGCTGCTTCCGGGTCCTCCGAACTTCTGATGGAGTTGTACGCTGGTCAACTCAGTGACCTTAGCCATCTCTTTCCCGAAGAAAGCTATAGCCTCAGCCTGATCGGTTGCCAGCTCTTGGTTGGTGGAAGTCACGAAACGCCACACCTTATCCGGGGCGTCGAGGTACAGGACCCCGGCCTTGAGTTCTGGGGCAATGTCCGGTATCCGGGCCTTAGTGATGTAGCCCTCCCCCCTCTTGTGGAGTACCACGCTGTAACCTTCCTTGGCTAACTTAGGACCGGAGACTAAGGTTTCATCTACGCTTGGGCTAACCCACACGCTACCTAGGTGTAACCTGTTCTTCTTCCCGGTCCCGTTCACGGTCGTCAGGCCTAACGAGCCTTTCTTAGTGACAGTGGTCTGCCCGTTGACTGTGTCTACTCGTTTCATCCCTCGCTTGATGTTGAACAGACGCTGTTCGGCACCGACCGGCACAAAGTGCAACGTAGCCCCGGAATCGAACATGGGATCTTTGTCCACGCTCCGTCGTAGTCGGGCCTGTTCTGCTAGCCGGATACCCTTAGCCATCCATCCACGCTCGACCATGAAACGCACTAGGTCATCAACCGGGTCAGCTTCTCCTTCGGCTTCGGACATACAGGCGTGTTCCTTCTCTAGGACGCTTTCACCGTTCACCACCCTTTCTCTGACACGGAACGGCTGAGTACGGGGTTGAAACTCGGGGGCACGGCGGACGGCTGCTCCTTCTACGGCCCAGTGCCTTGGCCACCTAGGCTTGTTCATGGGGTACTCACTGCCCTGCGCCCAGTCATATAACAGCCACATACTGCCCAAAGTCTTTCTAGATTCTCTCTCTTGTTGCCTCTTGCTTTTAGAATCATAGCAACATGCTCAGCACCTTCAAAACTCGTTTGCACATATACAGCATATGTATACATCGTGTAAAAAAATAATAAAAAACATTGAATATTCAGGAACCAGATAAAATGACCAACAAATACGAGAAAGAGAGAGAGAGAGAGAGAGAGAGAGAGGAAGAGAGATTAGAGAGACGCAAGGAAATCATCCGAAACGTTGAAAGCCTTGTATACACACATTTACACACAAACAGGATACATGCATGCATACATACATTCAGTCACTTTGAAATACTGAAACGGACTACAGACAGAAAAACCCGTATTGTCATTATTGCTTCAACAATTCACAAGGACTACATTTATAAAGCAATGGTTAAACACTTTAAGAGCAGGGGAAACCCTATGGAAATATATACCTTTCTTAAATCAGATGGTGTAAATGTGATAGACTATGAACTTGACAAACTGAACAGACAGGACGAGCAACACGAAGGAGAAATCAAAGATGAAGAGGAAATAGAGAAACCACAATTTCTTTATTTCGGAAAGGAAAAGAAAAAAGAAGAAGGAGGTGAGAAGAAAGAGAGACCAAGTAAGTATATTTCGCCAGAGGTTGTTTTTGTTTTGGACTATTTAGGGAGCGGATTAAGAGACAAGTCCGTAAGCGATTTGTTAAAAAAGAACAGACACTATAAAAGTAAGGTTATTATGTCAAGCCAGTATTTAAACGACCTTAGACCAGAAGCCATTAAGCAGTTAGATTATTTGCTAATCTTTCCAGGCCAGTCTCAGGATGAAATGGAACTCGTGTATAAACACTTAGACTTATCTTTTGACTTTGATTATTTTCTTCAAAAGTATCACGAGGCTACAAAGGATAGATTTAATTTTCTTTATGTCTCAAGTGTTGATGATGAATTAAGAAAAATTTTTGCCTATCGCATGAAATAATGATATTTATGAGCATCGCTTTCATTCGCTTCGCTCATTTTCGCTTGCTCATAAACATCGAAAAACTATGTTTTAGAATAAGTGAGAGTGCGACAGCACGAAACGCAATTCTAAAATATCAATAATTATTTTTTTTATTTTTGCTGAAAAGATTTTAAATCTTTCTAATATATGCCAGTATCACCAGTGATAATTTCACAACCATCAGGATATAACATCGGATACAATCCATCAATGCCACAGAAGGGAGGAAAAAAGAAAACTAAGAAGAAGGGATGTGGTCAAAAGGAGGAAAGATTAACTGAGCTAAGGTCGGAAAAACCGCAATGGCTGTTAATAAATTCCTTCGCGATAACAAGATTATTTCAAAGACCGCTAATGCCCTTGGCGATGTCGGGGTTCCATATGAGTCTCGTATTGGGTCTACCGCCGCAAAACTTGGTTATGGTAAGCAACGAGGAGGTGCTGTAAAGTTTCACTGATGGTTATCAACTACACTCTCGTTGCTACCGCAACTCCCGTTTGTTGATACCCATCGAAAACAAATTAATTTTTTCCCAAATAAAAAAACGATGGTTTAGAATAAACGGGAATGCAAAGCATGAAGCGCAATTCTAAAATATCACAGGCTAAGGTAAGACCCCCGCGAGTGTATAGGAATAAGAGCGGGAGGCCATATATTATCCAGAAGGGTAAAAAATATTATCTTAATTTTGGTAAGAAAACAAATGATATGAGCACACTTCAAATCGCTAAGTTGTTTTTGAAATATATTGGTAAGCCGAGGCCGCAAAGGCAGGGCCGCAAACCAAGGGAAAAATAATCAAATCTGATTTCAATCGTCTTGAACACGAGAACAGAAACCAGATACAAAGCAACTTACAAAAGAAATATGAGTTAATACATGACGAGGAAGAAAAGGAAAAGAAGAAGAGGGAAGATGTGATAGAAGAAAAGAAAAGGCTAGAACGAAAAGACGTAGCAGATGCTAAGGAAAGACAAGATATAATGGATAGGGAACATAAAAGAGAACTAGCGGATATTAATGAACAACAAGAACAAAAAGCCAGAGAACTAAGAAGGGAGCAAAAACTCATAGAAGATGTAAAATATGAAGAAGACAGAAAAAATATGATACAAGCATTACCACCGCCACCACAATATCAATATATTATGCCACCGCAGCAGGGACAGCCACAAGCACCGCCATTAGGAGCACCACCACAAGCACCGCCATTACCTAATTTAGGAGATGAAGCACCATTGAAAACGAAAGAGCAATATGAGGAAGAAAAAAAGCAAAAGCAGAAAGATATTGAAACACTGAAATTAGCAGGATATACAGATAAGTTCATTAAAAAAATGAGTCGTAAAGACTTACAAAAAGCCAGTCAAGATATTCAGACGGCTATAGCCACAGCGACATCTTTAGAGGAACAGAAAAAGTTAGCAGAAGAATATAAAGAAAAACTTGAAAAGGAAGAAAAGAAAGCAGAAGAAAAGGGTAAGCATTTTGAAAATTTACAAATTAATCAATTTTTAATCTCTGCATTTTCAAAAACTTATCACCCAAACATTATTATAAAAGAGTTAGCACATGCTTTAAAAAAGAGACTAGATAGTGATGGACATAAAAAATTAAATTACAAAGACACTTCAAAGTGGATAATTAACATGATTAAAAGGTTTAATATTGATGTTGGAAATGAAAAGGAAAACGTAAAAAGAAAAGTAGCGGATTATGCTAGATATGAAGAGTTTATGGGTATTAATGAACAAAAAGGGAATGGAGCGAAGACATTAGAAGAATTAATTGATAAGGTATTTTCAATAAAAATAATTAAAAAATATTTAGCCCGCAAAGATTGGAAACACACAATGAACAAACATGATTTTGTAAATACTCTAACGAACAAAATGACTATAGACCCAAATGTAGATAAACAAGTTTCAAATGATTTGAATATTGACGAGGGGTCGCTGCCAACTACCATACCCACTAGCGTCGCGGAGACACCGCTACCCCCGAGCATCACTTGACAGCAACCAGAGCCACAGCAACCAGAGTCACAGCAATCAGAGCCAGAGCCAGAACCAGAGGAGCAACAGGGTGAGGGGCGGGGCTAATGACTAATGAAATAGACGACATAATGGAAAAATATGAATGGTATAACAAAGAAAACGGCTAACTAGGGGGGGTCACTTTTTCCGAAATT
>WBZZ01005634.1:0-5000 GCA_019918135.1 Paulinella micropora
GCACCAGCTTCGTTCTTCCCAATTTGTGAAAGGCTTCCCACTGAGGGTGGCCTCACATAATTGGCAAGGCAAAGTGGGTGCGGATAGCCCAGGCTTTGGGGAATGGCAGGAGCACTACAAGGAGCGAGGCTGGGTGATCGTCGGAGTCCAGGAGCACAACCTATCGTCGCAGAAGGTGGAGAAGCTCCAAGTCGACGGCTTCGCAGTCCTCGGCAAAGCGGCTGCAACTGGTGCGGGCTCGCGTCTCTTGGGGGAAGTCTTGACGTTGGTGGCTAACTATCTGGCACCGTGCGCTACCATTGTACAGGCGCCTGTTCCACACCCACAGCAATTGTGGGTGAGGCTGTCGTCTGGGAGCGCGACGGCGTAGGATGTGTTCGTCGGCAACGGCTACTTTCCCCAAGAAAATCAACGAGAGGAATCTATTGCAGCCTATGAGGCGTGGCAGGCGGCCGTCTCCTACTTCGCCACCAAAGGTCATGTGGTTACGGTTGGTGATGCTAATGCTAAGCTGGGGCCCGCCAGAATAGCGCGGGAGGAGGGAGTGGTGGGCCCCTTTGGCGAGATAGATGAGAGGGGTAGAGGGAGTGAGAATGGTGAGTTGCTGGCTGCGATGCTTGTTGCCACTGGGTTGCGCAATCTCAGTGGGTTTTCGCAACCACGGGGGGACAAATATTGGTGGTCTAGGCAGGACAATGTAGGTGGACGAAGGCATCTGCTGGATTACATCTGCGTCTCTTCCGAGCTGGCGGAGGAGGCGAGCTTCGGCGTCGACGAGGTAGACCTTGATACCGACCACAAAGCTGTGTGGGCGGAACTGGTCTGGGGGGGACAGCCACCCCCCAAAAAGCAGGTAAAGAGGTACAAAGCATTCAAGGCAGAGCGCTTGATAGGCAGGGTAGTTGAGGGTAAGGAGAGTGAGCTGTCTAAGCTTAGGTCGAAGTACGACGAGACCTTTGCAGCTGGTATATCGGGGCTGTTGCCAGATGGCCTCCCAGATCTATCAGCAGTGGAGGACCCGGATGAGCTTCAGCAGGAGGTAGATAGGGTCGCTAGCTTAGTGGTCCGAGCTTTCACGGGCGCAGCCGCGAAGGTCTTGGGAGTTCGGGTGATTAGGCCAGGGTTTACTAATGCATGGTTTGATGATAGTCTTAGGGAAGCGATTGCGCGACGGAGAGAGGCATACGGCCTCTGGCGAAGGAATGAGGCCAACCGAGAGGCCTGGGAAAGATATAAAGAAGCGAGAAAGGCGGTCAGAAGGTTATGCAAGGAGAAGAAGGAGCAAGCGTGGAAGCGGGTCCAGAATGACACCGCTGCCAACTTCAGGAGCGCTACCATGGCCACGTACTGGAAGCTGTCAAAGCGTTTGGGCGGGGTTCGGCGGTCCAAAGCTTCTGCTCCTGTTCGGAAGCCCGATGGCACTCTGGCATGCACACTCTGGGAGAAACTAAAAGAATGGGAAGAATACCGCCGACGTATGGTGGTCCCCAAAGAAAACCAGTTTTTGGAGGATGCATGTGTAGAGGAAGTCGGTTCCGATGAGGAAGCAGCGCGGATTGAGCCCGAGCGGAAGGCCCACGAAACCTTCCAGTATAACGACAACCTGCGCGACCAATATGAGGCCATGGCGCAAGCCGAGGAGATCCGGACTGAGACGGGCCCGCTGGACTATGATTACACCGAGAAGGAAGTGGAGCTCTGCCAGGAAAATCTCCAGAATCACAAAGCGTGCTCACCGGATAAGATCAAGAACGAGATGCTCAAGTACGGAGGCACGCGGATTTGTGAGCTTTCTGGTGCGCTTCTTCAACTGGTTGAAATCGTGCGAATACACCCCCAGCGACTGGGGCAAAGCGATTATCGTCAACATCCCAAAAGGAGGCGACTAAACCGATCCGGAAAATTGGAGAGCCATCGCGATTCTGAGCTGTCTGGGTAAGATGTATCTGTCCCTTATGGCGGCGAGGCTTACGGCTTTCATCGATCAGCCGGGCAGGCTGCGCCCAGAGCAGGGTGGGTTCCGGCCAAAACGTAGTACGGGGGACCAGATTTTTGTCCTTAAGGAGCGTCTGCGCCTTAGACAACAAGCTGGCCTCCGTTCTTTCGTTTTGTTCGTGGATCTGAGAAAGGCATTCCCTACGGTTTGGCGGGCTGGGTTGTTTCAGAGGCTAACCCAGATGGGGGTACAGGGCAAGATCTATCGCATTCTGCGGCGCTTTTACCGAAGAACGTCATCGCGAGTGCTAGTCGATGGCGAACTCACTGGTGAAGTGCTGGAAGAGATGGGAGTTCAGCAAGGGTCGCCGTTGTCACCGTCGCTGTTCAACGTCTTCATGGATGAGCTAACGGTCCGAATCGCGAAAGAGTTGGAGATCGAGGACCTCAACCGCATCGAAGACATACGGACCCTGCTTTACGCCGACGACGTTGCGGTAATTGCGCATAGTGTCACGGAGCTTCAACAGATTGTAAATGTCGTGGCGACATTCGTGGAGGACTATCGGCTTGAAATCAACCTGAAACCGGGCAAGACAGAAGTCATGCCGATATACGGGCACGCCAAGTCAAAAAAGTCGCCCCCATGCGTGAGGTTCCGGGGCAAGGTTCTCAACGTCACCAACCACTACAAATACCTGGGAGTTCTGCTCACGGACACCCTCTCCGATAAACCGCAAGCGAAGCGGGCGGCGGAAATCACTGTAGCGGGAACGGCTGCCTACTACCCCCTCTGGATTGCCCACGAAGTTCCAGCGCGTCTTCGGCTGATGAATTGGCAGCAAATGGTTGGCGCAAAGTTGCTTTACGCATCGGCTTTTTGGGATCTGCCGGGCGCCAACAAGCTAAGTAAGCTGGAGGGCGCGTTGGTAGCGCCCCTGCGGGTCATCTTGGGTGTTGGTACGCGCACAAGCGGCTGCATCACCAGGGGTTTAGGCCGCACGCCGAGTTTTAGCATCCTTGCCAAGGCGGCCCGGCTTCGGTTCCTAGGGCGCATCGAGTTACTGGGCAACACAGCGCTAACACGCAGGCTTTACAACACGGGTCGGTGCAAATGGAAGGAAGATACGGAAAATTTGATCTTAGCAGATCACAGGCTGCGGGAGGGCTTGGATGCGCTCAAGCGGGTCGTGAACGAAGATGGCACGGTAGATGATAAGGACTGGCGGGCCGCTCTGGCGAACTGGAACGAGGTGGTAAAGGAATGGTCTGTCCGGCAGGAAGTAGCTGGCTGGGAGCGGCAGGCTAAGCCCTCTGATGGGCTTAGGGTGCTGCTTAGCCAGATGTCTTCCCGCTCTGCTTTCCCACGTTGGCGGGCGCGGGAGGGGGGAAGTCACAACCTTATCAGAAGGCGATTGTTGAGCTGCAACAATCGCCTTCGCCTCTACCGATCCAAATTTGGCTCATGCTCGCCGGACTGCTCAAGCTGTTTCGCCTTGTGTGGCACTGAGGTTAACGAGTCGTTACGTCACTTCCTGCTGCATTGCACAACGTTTACGAGCTCTCGTGAGGCACTGTTTAAGTTTATCGATGAGGCGCAAGCCAGGCAGCCCCTCATGCTGAATCGAGGAGGGCTTTATCACAGGGAACTGCGGGAGGCGGAGGAGGAGATGAGGCTCTTCAGAGAGGAATGGCTGAAGGGGGAGGATGAAAAGGTGGCGGCGATGCTCGGAGTTTTGTTTATCACTGTCCCAGAAGAGGTGGAGGAGGAGTTAGGAATGTTTGTTGCCACCATCTGGAAGGAGTGGGAGGAGTTGGAGGCGCAGATCAGGGAGGCAGAGGGGGCGGAGGAGGAGGAGGAGGTGATCGACCTCACGGTCGTTTAGGAGGTGGGTAGAAGGAGGGGAAGGCCTAGTCAGGTAGAATGTCTGGCTAGATCTGTTGTAGGTGGAGGTCAGCGCAGCGTCGCGGACTTCTTCTCGGCAGATAACTCCTCTCACTCCTTGCACCCACTTGCACATGCACAGCACGCTCATTTGCACATTGCACCGCCAGTCGAGTCTTTGGAGCGGAGCCGCGTCACCGAACGGCCCCGTGCTACCAATGGAGGCACATGTCCGACAGGATCAAAGGCCAATTGACTGATTAGTCTATTATTATTATTATTATTATTATTATTATTATTATTATTATTGTTATTATTATTATTATTATTATTCAGCACAATGGCATCAAGGCGTTAAACTGTGACGCCAACTCATAACCCTTTGGTGGTAGATGCTGGGGAGGAGGGTCGTTGCGCGCGTAAAAGATCTTAAACTCCGCATATGCTGGTTGATAGCCCAGGACCCAGCAGACACCAGATTGTTATGGGTGGGGTTTCGAGGCAGCTCTAGCAACCGCGCTTGGTGTATGCACTTGCACATTCGGTGACGTCTTGCAAGAGGTTGCTGGGACTGCGGAATAACCTCGGCTTAGTGCAGTCTTGCCCTCAGGAGCTCCATCGGTGGCCCCGATCATCAGGCGAGAGACTGACACGGGGGGGTGGAGGACCTCGAACAAGGGTATTGGAGGCTTATGTCCGTTGAGGATATGCCATTAGCTGCATCAGTACGCCTCAGATATAGTATTATTGTTATTATGATTAAATATTAATCAGCATTAAATAATATTCAATAATGAAGTTTAATAAATTGAATAACATTAAATAATATTGAATAATATTAAATAATATTGAACAAGGTTGAATAAGGTTGAATAATGTTGAATAATGTTTAGTAATATTGAATAATATTGAATAGTGTAATTTAATAATGAGTGTCTGATTTATTTTTACTGAGTAGGTTGTCCTGCTACAACTTATGCCACTGTTGTCGCTTCCGGAACGATCCATGCGAGAAAAGAAGAGGGCACCTCTACACCGACCAAGAAACAACGGGTGACCTCGCCAAGAAACACTAAAACAGGGAAGTCCAAACGAGTTTTGAAACTGCGTGCAAAAACAGTGACTGAGATTAGATGGGTTTCGAACCTACACCACCCCATCCATCTCATTTATGTGAATT
>WBZZ01005634.1:10000-22500 GCA_019918135.1 Paulinella micropora
TCTCTCTCTCTGTCTCTCTCTCTCTCTCTCTATCTATCTATCTATCTATCTATCTCTCTCTCTCTCTGTCTCTCTATTTATATATCTACTTACCTACGTACCTTCCTATCCACCTGTCTTCCTAGTCATAGCAGGAAGTACCGAATCGTGTGAAGCATCGAGCCTCTCTCTTCGTACTCGCCAGAGTACTTCAAGTATGTAATCCTTTTGATAAACATTAATTACATTTATGATCTATCAATAGTTGAGACTTCGAATCGGTTTGAGGCTCTTATGCACGCAGGCGATATAGCTGAGGATGTCCAGCCTCAATATTACAACCAACAGCATGGTCGTTATAATATTAATCATCCACTGCTCTCTCTCTCTGTCTCTCTTTCTCTCTCAATCTCTCTCTCTCTCTCTCACACACACACACACACACTTTCTCTCACTCTCTCTCTCTCTCTCTCACTCTCTCTCTCTAGAGTCTCTCTCTCTCTCTAGAGTCTCTCTCTCTCTCTAGAGTCTCTCTCTCTCTCTCTAGGGTCTCTCTCTCTCTCTCTCTCTAGGGTCTCTCTCTCTCTAGGGTCTCTCTCTCTCTCTAGGGTCTCTCTCTCTCTCTCTCTCTAGGGTCTCTCTCTCTCTCTCTCTAGGGTCTCTCTCTCTCTCTCTCTCTCTAGGGTCTCTCTCTCTCTCTCTCTCTCTCGATCTCTCTCTCTCTCTCTCTCTCGATCTCTCTCTCTCTCTCTCTAGGGTCTCTCGATCTCTCTCTCTCTCTCTCTAGGGTCTCTCGATCTCTCTCTCTCTCTCTAGGGTCTCTCGATCTCTCTCTCTCTCTCTCTCTCTCTCTCTCTCTCTCTCTCTCTCTCTCTCTCTCTCTCTAGGGTCTCTCGATCTCTCTCTCTCTAGGGTCTCTCGATCTCTCTCTCTCTAGGGTCTCTCGATCTCTCTCTCTCTCTCATTATTATTATTATGATTATTATTATTATTATTAGGGAGTACATAGGCCATCGGTCCTTTCCATGGGCTGATTGGTATAAAGCTCCTAGAGTAATGTTCTATGCCGTCACTTCCTTTATTCCACCGATTGGTGTGGAGACTTTCCTTATGGAATGGAGGACTGGATGCACATGGCCTTTTGGCTCAGCAATTGGCAGGAGATACACTATTATTATTATTATTATTATTATTATTATGGACACCGTGATAGCCCAGTGGTCAAGTTCTACCATCTGGGCCCTGTCGCCAGTTCGATTCCCGTCGGTGCCACCAGTGTTTTCATTGAACATACCGATCCGTCTGGACCAGTATTTTCATTGAACATACCGTCCCGTCTGGAAGTGTTGGAACTGCCCTTGCGGGGGTGTCATTAGAGCTTATCGTCAATTCTTCGTACTCCCCTGACGGGTGAGACGATGGAGGCGCATGTGCAGAAATGCATCAGCCATTGACAGAGAAGCACTATTATTATTATTATTATTATTATTATTATTATTATTATTTGGACCAGTATTTTCATTGAACATACCGGCCCGTCTGGAAGTGTTGGAACTGCCCTTGCGGGGGTGTCATTAGAGCTTATCGTCAATTCTTCGTACTCCCCTCACGGGTGAGACGATGGAGGCGCATGTGCAGAAATGCATCAGCCATTGACAGAGAAGCACTATTATTATTATTATTATTATTATTATTATTATTATTATTATTATTATTATTATTATTATGGACACCGTGATAGCCCAGTAGTCAAGTTCTACCATCTGGGCCCTGTCGCCATTTCGATTCCCGTCGGTGCCACCAGTATTTTCATTGAACATACCGGTCTATTTCTGGACCAGTATTTTCATTGAACATACCGGCCCGTCTGGAAGTGTTGGAACTGCCCTTGCGGGGGTGTCATTAGAGCTTATCGTCAATTCTTCGTACTCCCCTCACGGGTGAGACGATGGAGGCGCATGTGCAGAAATGCATCAGCCATTGACAGAGAAGCACTATTATTATTATTATTATTATTATTATTATTATTATTATTATTATTATTATTTAAATCTGCCTTGAAGTGTTGACTGTGACATATTTGAGGGAAATCCCGATGAAAAAACCTAGTCACACTTGCTAAACAGAGTTCCAGCCAAATG
The DNA here is from genome assembly GCA_019918135.1 of Paulinella micropora. Classification (NCBI taxonomy): domain Eukaryota; phylum Cercozoa; class Imbricatea; order Euglyphida; family Paulinellidae; genus Paulinella; species Paulinella micropora. The sequence continues at coordinate 12,121 of WBZZ01005634.1, forward strand.
GTCTCAAGGCGTTAAACTGTGACGCCAACTCATAACACTTTGGTGGTAGATGCTGGGGAGGAGGGTCGTTGCGCGCGTAAAAGATCTTAAACTCCGCATATGCTGGTTGATAGCCCAGGACCCAGCAGACACCAGATTGTTATGGGTGGGGTTTCGAGGCAGCTCTAGCAACCGCGCTTGGTGTATGCACTTGCACATTCGGTGACGTCTTGCAAGAGGTTGCTGGGACTGCGGAATAACCTCGGCTTAGTGCAGTCTTGCCCTCAGGAGCTCCATCGGTGGCCCCGATCATCAGGCGAGAGACTGACACGGCGGGGGGGTGGAGGACCTCGAACAAGGGTATTGGAGGCTTATGTCAGTTGAGGATATGCCATTAGCTGCATCAGTACGCCTCAGATATAGTATTATTATTATTATTATTATTATTCTGGGGGGCACCAATACATGGTTGGGTGTCACCGCCACACGGCGGGGTTGGGGCAGTTGGCAGCTTGTTATGAGGGGTACATAATCAGTGCTCCACTGATTCATGAGACGGGAACTTTTACTGAGAGAAGCTCTCTCACCACGCTCACGGCTCTTGGCTCGGGGTGGCCTCTGGTATCACTCGGGGTGAGTGCGGGGGGTGGGGGTTATCTGAGGGAGGGGGTTGGGCTCAGTGGGTCACTGGACAGGTTGGTTAACTAAACTACTGTCGGTATGAGTGGGTATGAAGGCGACAGGCCCCACACATTTCCACAAGCCTTGAAATCACTCAACTGCCACAGTAGCGACTGCCTGGACGCGGGGCTCCTGACTCACCCTCTCTCCCAGAACCCCTCGTGCTCACTTTGCGGATGCCATGGGGATGCTCTGGCGGAGGGTCGGGACGTGTTGGGTGCATGTGACCGGGCCTGTCACTTAGTGTTCTCGGTAGATGACTCTTTTGTAGCTTCTATCGGACGCAGGGTGGCTTGCCACGACACCTCAATGATGCATAGTACGTCACGTCTCTGGCCTGGTTACGGGGGCGGGTAACTGAGGCGGGTTCCTGAAGGCTGGTTACGGAAGCTATGTTATTGTTGTTGGGTTCCTGGCTGCTATGTTATTGTTGTTGGGTTCCTGGCTGCTATGTTATTGTTGTTGGGTTCCTGGCGGCGTACATGTTTATGCTTTTTTAAGGGTTGAGCTTTAAACAACCCCACTCGGGTCTTCTTTTATCGAGCTCACCACTCGGTGGATGGAGGCCTGGGGTAGACTTGTACGATGTTTTTGATGCTAGGTTCCGTCTCCAGGGATTCGACTGGCATCGCTGCTTTGCCTCACCGCACTGCCTCACCCACACATCCACGCTGGCACACTGTTTCTCCTCTTGCTCTTGTACCTATGTCGCACACAGCTATGAGCTCACGCCGATGAGTGGTTGTGACGAGGTGCACCCAGCTGGATTGCGGGCGAGCCACGGCGGCCTCGCTCTCGCTATCTCTCTCTCTCTCTCTCTCTCTCTCTCTCTCTCTCTTCTTTTTTTTTTTTTTTTTTTTTTTTTTTTTTTTTTTTTTTGCTTTGCTTTGCTTTGCTTTGGGCGAGGCCTAGCTTTCACATGGGCGGGCTGAGCCTATGAGGGGCGCACGATAAGCGTTCCATGGATTTATGAGACTGGTCCCAATTACTGAGAGTAACTCATGTGAGTTGCTCATCATACTCATGGCTCTTGGCTCGGGGTGGCATCTGGAATCACAAGGGGTGGGCACTGGGGGAGGGGGTTGTGTTCAGAGGGTCACCGCGAAGGATAGTCAACCAAACTACTGTCGGTCGGAGTTTGTACGAAGGCGAGAGGCCCTACACCTTACCACAAGCCTTGAAAGGACTAAATGACCAAAGTAACGACGGACCGGAGCGGGGCTCCTGGCTCACCCTCTCTCTCAGCACTCTTCGTGCTCATCCTGCGGATGCCATGGGGTTGCTCTGGCGGAGGGTTATGGGGTGGTGGGTACACGTGCACGGGCCTGTCACTCTGTGCTCTCGGTAGATGACTCACTTGCAGCGTTTATCGGACGCAGGGTGGTTTGCCACGACACCTACCTCGATGATGGACAGCGGGTCCTGCCTCGTGCCTGGTTACGGATGCAGGTGAGTGTTTGTGTGTATTCCTATACATACGTACACGTATGCTTTTTAAGGGTTGAGCTTTAAATAACCCCACCTGGGTCCTCATTTATCGAGTTTACAACTCGATCAATGCGGCACCGGGGTCCCATACCACTTATGTCAGGTTCTTATGCGAAGAGCGCGGCCGCTAGTGCTGGCCCTATGGGTCAAGGCGGTCATCCTTCAGGTTTAGACGTTCCCCGTGGGAGTGCGCCTGCGGGTGGCGATGGCTACTCGGCCGGGGTGGGGTGGTCGAGTGCTCGCGTACCTGACGGGCAACCTGAATCACGTAGAGCCAGCAATCCTGCTGCATCTCGATCACCCTCCCCAACCTCGGAAGAGAAGTCACGTCCGGAAAGGTCTGGTCACGGCGTGTGGCAAGCGGTACCGCCACCGAGGAGGTGGCGGAGGAAGGTACGAAATGAGCTGGATAAGAGATGTTGCATAGTATGGGGGCTATCGCATGTCTCTCAGACAGTGGTCATGGCGCGAGAGCTCCGAATTCTCGGTCTCGGGGAAGTCGAGGTGGAATTCGCGGGCAGAGGTAGCGGGCGGCATTTGCGGATTAAATGTGCGTCTTGTGAGGAGGCGGAGAAGATGGTGCGGCTGCTGCGGGAGCGTAAGTTCTTCACGCGAAAGGTTCACGTTGCGACGGGTAGGACTTTCCGGGAAAGAGAGAAGCAGCGGGCTGCACGAGGGGGTGCCCAGTATGTAGAGATGCAGAGGGAGCTTCGCAAGCAGGGGTTTGGCTACTGGGTGCTCGACGTGGAAGTCGACGAGCCCCAGGGCGAAGCCTCAAGCGGTGAATCTCCCTTGGCGGAGTGGGGCGGGATGCGGGAGCTGGAGGAGCTGGGGCGGAGGGTGCAGGATGGGCCGTGGAGGGTGGCGGAGTGCTCCAGGCGGGCTCAACCGAAGCGAAGGCATCGGCACCAGCTTCGTTCTTCCCAATTTGTGAAAGGCTTCCCACTGAGGGTGGCCTCACATAATTGGCAAGGCAAAGTGGGTGCGGATAGCCCAGGCTTTGGGGAATGGCAGGAGCACTACAAGGAGCGAGGCTGGGTGATCGTCGGAGTCCAGGAGCACAACCTATCGTCGCAGAAGGTGGAGAAGCTCCAAGTCGACGGCTTCGCAGTCCTCGGCAAAGCGGCTGCAACTGGTGCGGGCTCGCGTCTCTTGGGGGAAGTCTTGACGTTGGTGGCTAACTATCTGGCACCGTGCGCTACCATTGTACAGGCGCCTGTTCCACACCCACAGCAATTGTGGGTGAGGCTGTCGTCTGGGAGCGCGACGGCGTAGGATGTGTTCGTCGGCAACTGCTACTTTCCCCAAGAAAATCAACGAGAGGAATCTATTGCAGCCTATGAGGCGTGGCAGGCGGCCGTCTCCTACTTCGCCACCAAAGGTCATGTGGTTACGGTTGGTGATGCTAATGCTAAGCTGGGGCCCGCCAGAATAGCGCGGGAGGAGGGAGTGGTGGGCCCCTTTGGCGAGATAGATGAGAGGGGTAGAGGGAGTGAGAATGGTGAGTTGCTGGCTGCGATGCTTGTTGCCACGGGGTTGCGCAATCTCAGTGGGTTTTCGCAACCACGGGGGGACAAATATTGGTGGTCTAGGCAGGACAATGTAGGTGGACGAAGGCATCTGCTGGATTACATCTGCGTCTCTTCCGAGCTGGCGGAGGAGGCGAGCTTCGGCGTCGACGAGGTAGACCTTGATACCGACCACAAAGCTGTGTGGGCGGAACTGGTCTGGGGGGGACAGCCACCCCCCAAAAAGCAGGTAAAGAGGTACAAAGCATTCAAGGCAGAGCGCTTGATAGGCAGGGTAGTTGAGGGTAAGGAGAGTGAGCTGTCTAAGCTTAGGTTGAAGTACGACGAGACCTTTGCAGCTGGTATATCGGGGCTGTTGCCAGATGGCCTCCCAGATCTATCAGCAGTCATTTGGTTCTATGCATTCCAGACTATGATTCGCGAATATTCTAGAAAGTGTCCTTGTCAGTAATAAATGTATTAATAACTGTCTGGCCTACTATGATGAACCTGCCTATGACTAACACTATCTAAATTAACGGTAAATTGACTAGGTAGAGTAACGGTTATTAATAGTACATTACAACGGTACCACTTTCATTTTCCTCTCAGGCTTCAAGAGTCCCACTGGCTTACCAGGTAGTGGCCGTTCGGGAGAGTCTCAGACGAGTGGCAAGCTTTCATTGAGGGTGGAGAACCCGGATGAGCTTCAGCAGGAGGTAGATAGGGTCGCTAGCTTAGTGGTCCGAGCTTTCACGGGCGCAGCCGCGAAGGTCTTGGGAGTTCGGGTGATTAGGCCAGGGTTTACTAATGCATGGTTTGATGATAGTCTTAGGGAAGCGATTGCGCGACGGAGAGAGGCATACGGCCTCTGGCGAAGGAATGAGGCCAACCGAGAGGCCTGGGAAAGATATAAAGAAGCGAGAAAGGCGGTCAGAAGGTTATGCAAGGAGAAGAAGGAGCAAGCGTGGAAGCGGGTCCAGAATGACACCGCTGCCAACTTCAGGAGCGCTACCATGGCCACGTACTGGAAGCTGTCAAAGCGTTTGGGCGGGGTTCGGCGGTCCAAAGCTTCTGCTCCTGTTCGGAAGCCCGATGGCACTCTGGCATGCACACTCTGGGAGAAACTAAAAGAATGGGAAGAATACCGCCGACGTATGGTGGTCCCCAAAGAAAACCAGTTTTTGGAGGATGCATGTGTAGAGGAAGTCGGTTCCGATGAGGAAGCAGCGCGGATTGAGCCCGAGCGGAAGGCCCACGAAACCTTCCAGTATAACGACAACCTGCGCGACCAATATGAGGCCATGGCGCAAGCCGAGGAGATCCGGACTGAGACGGGCCCGCTGGACTATGATTACACCGAGAAGGAAGTGGAGCTCTGCCAGGAAAATCTCCAGAATCACAAAGCGTGCTCACCGGATAAGATCAAGAACGAGATGCTCAAGTACGGAGGCACGCGGATTGTGAGCTTTCTGGTGCGCTTCTTCAACTGGTTGAAATCGTGCGAATACACCCCCAGCGACTGGGGCAAAGCGATTATCGTCAACATCCCAAAAGGAGGCGACTAAACCGATCCGGAAAATTGGAGAGCCATCGCGATTCTGAGCTGTCTGGGTAAGATGTATCTGTCCCTTATGGCGGCGAGGCTTACGGCTTTCATCGATCAGCCGGGCAGGCTGCGCCCAGAGCAGGGTGGGTTCCGGCCAAAACGTAGTACGGGGGACCAGATTTTTGTCCTTAAGGAGCGTCTGCGCCTTAGACAACAAGCTGGCATCCGTTCTTTCGTTTTGTTCGTGGATCTGAGAAAGGCATTCCCTACGGTTTGGCGGGCTGGGTTGTTTCAGAGGCTAACCCAGATGGGGGTACAGGGCAAGATCTATCGCATTCTGCGGCGCTTTTACCGAAGAACGTCATCGCGAGTGCTAGTCGATGGCGAACTCACTGGTGAAGTGCTGGAAGAGATGGGAGTTCAGCAAGGGTCGCCGTTGTCACCGTCGCTGTTCAACGTCTTCATGGATGAGCTAACGGTCCGAATCGCGAAAGAGTTGGAGATCGAGGACCTCAACCGCATCGAAGACATACGGACCCTGCTTTACGCCGACGACGTTGCGGTAATTGCGCATAGTGTCACGGAGCTTCAACAGATTGTAAATGTCGTGGCGACATTCGTGGAGGACTATCGGCTTGAAATCAACCTGAAACCGGGCAAGACAGAAGTCATGCCGATATACGGGCACGCCAAGTCAAAAAAGTCGCCCCCATGCGTGAGGTTCCGGGGCAAGGTTCTCAACGTCACCAACCACTACAAATACCTGGGAGTTCTGCTCACGGACACCCTCTCCGATAAACCGCAAGCGAAGCGGGCGGCGGAAATCACTGTAGCGGGAACGGCTGCCTACTACCCCCTCTGGATTGCCCACGAAGTTCCAGCGCGTCTTCGGCTGATGAATTGGCAGCAAATGGTTGGCGCAAAGTTGCTTTACGCATCGGCTTTTTGGGATCTGCCGGGCGCCAACAAGCTAAGTAAGCTGGAGGGCGCGTTGGTAGCGCCCCTGCGGGTCATCTTGGGTGTTGGTACGCGCACAAGCGGCTGCATCACCAGGGGTTTAGGCCGCACGCCGAGTTTTAGCATCCTTGCCAAGGCGGCCCGGCTTCGGTTCCTAGGGCGCATCGAGTTACTGGGCAACACAGCGCTAACACGCAGGCTTTACAACACGGGTCGGTGCAAATGGAAGGAAGATACGGAAAATTTGATCTTAGCAGATCACAGGCTGCGGGAGGGCTTGGATGCGCTCAAGCGGGTCGTGAACGAAGATGGCACGGTAGATGATAAGGACTGGCGGGCCGCTCTGGCGAACTGGAACGAGGTGGTAAAGGAATGGTCTGTCCGGCAGGAAGTAGCTGGCTGGGAGCGGCAGGCTAAGCCCTCTGATGGGCTTAGGGTGCTGCTTAGCCAGATGTCTTCCCGCTCTGCTTTCCCACGTTGGCGGGCGCGGGAGGGGGGAAGTCACAACCTTATCAGAAGGCGATTGTTGAGCTGCAACAATCGCCTTCGCCTCTACCGATCCAAATTTGGCTCATGCTCGCCGGACTGCTCAAGCTGTTTCGCCTTGTGTGGCACTGAGGTTAACGAGTCGTTACGTCACTTCCTGCTGCATTGCACAACGTTTACGAGCTCTCGTGAGGCACTGTTTAAGTTTATCGATGAGGCGCAAGCCAGGCAGCCCCTCATGCTGAATCGAGGAGGGCTTTATCACAGGGAACTGCGGGAGGCGGAGGAGGAGATGAGGCTCTTCAGAGAGGAATGGCTGAAGGGGGAGGATGAAAAGGTGGCGGCGATGCTCGGAGTTTTGTTTATCACTGTCCCAGAAGAGGTGGAGGAGGAGTTAGGAATGTTTGTTGCCACCATCTGGAAGGAGTGGGAGGAGTTGGAGGCGCAGATCAGGGAGGCAGAGGGGGCGGAGGAGGAGGAGGAGGTGATCGACCTCACGGTCGTTTAGGAGGTGGGTAGAAGGAGGGGAAGGCCTAGTCAGGTAGAATGTCTGGCTAGATCTGTTGTAGGTGGAGGTCAGCGCAGCGTCGCGGACTTCTTCTCGGCAGATAACTCCTCTCACTCCTTGCACCCACTTGCACATGCACAGCACGCTCATTTGCACATTGCACCGCCAGTCGAGTCTTTGGAGCGGAGCCGCGTCACCGAACGGCCCCGTGCTACCAATGGAGGCACATGTCCGACAGGATCAAAGGCCAATTGACTGATTAGTCTATTATTATTATTATTATTATTATTATTATTATTATTATTATTATTATTATTATTATTGTTATTATGGACACCGTGATAGCCCAGTGGTCAAGTTCTACCATCTGAGCCCTGTCGCCAGTTCGATTCCCGTCGGTGCCACCAGTATTTTCATTGAACATACCGGTCTATTTCTGGACCAGTATTTTCATTGAACATACCGGCCCGTCTGGAAGTGTTGGAACTGCCCTTGCGGGGGTGTCATTAGAGCTTATCGTCAATTCTTCGTACTCCCCTCACGGGTGAGACGATGGAGGCGCATGTGCAGAAATGCATCAGCCATTGACAGAGAGGCACTATTATTGTTATTATTATTATTATTCAGCACAATGGCATCAAGGCGTTAAACTGTGACGCCAACTCATAACCCTTTGGTGGTAGATGCTGGGGAGGAGGGTCGTTGCGCGCGTAAAAGATCTTAAACTCCGCATATGCTGGTTGATAGCCCAGGACCCAGCAGACACCAGATTGTTATGGGTGGGGTTTCGAGGCAGCTCTAGCAACCGCGCTTGGTGTATGCACTTGCACATTCGGTGACGTCTTGCAAGAGGTTGCTGGGACTGCGGAATAACCTCGGCTTAGTGCAGTCTTGCCCTCAGGAGCTCCATCGGTGGCCCCGATCATCAGGCGAGAGACTGACACGGGGGGGTGGAGGACCTCGAACAAGGGTATTGGAGGCTTATGTCCGTTGAGGATATGCCATTAGCTGCATCAGTACGCCTCAGATATAGTATTATTGTTATTATGATTAAATATTAATCAGCATTAAATAATATTCAATAATGAAGTTTAATAAATTGAATAACATTAAATAATATTGAATAATATTAAATAATATTGAACAAGGTTGAATAAGGTTGAATAATGTTGAATAATGTTTAGTAATATTGAATAATATTGAATAGTGTAATTTAATAATGAGTGTCTGATTTATTTTTACTGAGTAGGTTGTCCTGCTACAACTTATGCCACTGTTGTCGCTTCCGGAACGATCCATGCGAGAAAAGAAGAGGGCACCTCTACACCGACCAAGAAACAACGGGTGACCTCGCCAAGAAACACTAAAACAGGGAAGTCCAAACGAGTTTTGAAACTGCGTGCAAAAACAGTGACTGAGATGAGATGGGTTTCGAACCTACACCACCCCATCCATCTCATTTATGTGAATTGCAATCATCTCAATTTCAGCAAGAATGCTTCTCTGCGCTTCCACTGCCTTGCACAAAATGCAAGAGTTCCATGCCTAAATGTTCATTTGTTTTGAAAGCCAAGTGGTCCACTCGAAAAGTGCACATCCAAACAAACATTCCCAAACTTGCATGGTCTGTCGATATCAAGCGCACATCGAAGATAAAGACTCTACAGGTGCGGCCAAAGAGAAAACACAAAAATATCGCCAGCTTGGTGAAAAGACAAGAGAAACTGTTCTCCCTCTGGAACAACTCGATGACTTTTTTGATCGCGAGGTGTATCTGCTGGGACACAACGTCCGCTTGAAAAACAAGCGGGTGAGTTTTGACGGAAGCTTATTGACTGAAGTATGGGGTGCTACTGCTCCCCGAAGCGCCCCAGCTATCACTCGGACAAGTCTGATACTGGAAAGAAAAAGCTTTCGCAATCTGCCGCTGATCGTCATCAAATGGTAAATATAACAAATAATACATAAGTTTATAATATTTAGAACTTATGATTTGGCTTTGATCAAATTGCAAAAATGTGCGTAAGCGAGGAACTGAATGAATCTATATTACACACTGAAAAGGATTCTTTATTCTCGCCAAAAGGTACACAATATTAATGACACATGATGAATGATGACTCATGCATTACATCGATGTTCAATGAATATGTAGGAAAGAGCAATCAAACAGACTTGAACAATATTTTGAAAAAGCCTGCTTACAAGAACACTGGATTTCCATGGATATGCTCGGAAGGTCTTCAATCACTGCAAGTGACACTGGAAGACAACAAGACATACGTCCTGCAAGACCAAAAGAGAAATGGACAATGTGGCTGGCGCGCACTGGCTCAAGCTGTGCTTGAAGACCTTGAGCAATGGTTCACTGTAAAGCTGAGCTTGTTAAATCATCTTCGACAAACACAAGAAGAAGACCGCAAGGTGGCAGGCATATCGTGGTGGTCTGCTGCACACGCTTCTTCAGCTCCAGAAGACTGGCTAGAGTCTCTTGCGGATGATGCAATTTGGCATCAGGAGATTATCAAAAGATATTCAGACGAGCATGCTTGGCTTGATGAACCAGTCCTTTGGCAGGTAGAAAAAGTGTACACCAATGCACATTTGTATTTCTATCAGCTCAGCGGGCCCATCGATGATTCCGACTTGCCTCATTTCATCGCAGCCTGATACACTGCAAACATCTCCGGAACGAACAAAACACATACGCCTTTTCCAGGAAATGCGTGTTAGTTAAATGTTTCACCGTACGTTTCGTGTTAGTTAAATATTAAAAGCGAGTCAATAACAATAAAAACAAACATTGAAAACGATAAACTCAAAAAGTTTATTTGACAGAAGAAATTTTTAATCAAAAATTTCGTTTTCAACAGCCTGTTTGCAACAACAGGAAACTATATCGATATTGATGAAGACTGAACTAACGTACAAACACACACACATACATACATACATGCATACATGCATACATAAATACATACATACATACATACATAAATGCATATATGCATAAATGCATACATGCATACATTCATACGCATACATGCATGCATGCATGTATACATACATACATAAATACATACATACATACATGCATAACATACATACATGCATGCATGCATGCATACATACATACATACATACATACGTACATGCATGCATGCATGCATGCATACATGCATACATACATACATACATACATACATGCATACATACATGCATAC
>WBZZ01005634.1:25000-27551 GCA_019918135.1 Paulinella micropora
CAGCGTGTGTACCCGTGTGTACTCGTGTGTACCCGTGTGTACTCGTGTGTACCAGTGTGTACCAGCGTGTACCAGCGTGTACCAGCGTGTGTACTCGGGTGTACCCGTGTGTATTCGTGTGTACCCGTGTGTACTCGTGTGTACCAGCGTGTACCAGCGTGTACCAGCGTGTGTACTCGTGTGTACTCGTGTGTACTCGTGTTTACTCGTGTGTACTCGTGTGTACTCGTGTGTACCCGTGTGTACTCGTGTGTACCCGTGTGTACTCGTGTGTACCCGTGTGTACTCGTGTGTACCCGTGTGTACTAGTGTGTACCCGTGTGTACTCGTGTGTACTAGTGTGTCCGTCGTGTGTACCAGCGTGTGTACTCGTGTCCCCTCATGTCCCCTTGTGTTCCCTCGTGTCCCCTCGTGTTCCCTCGTGTCCCCTCGTGTTCCTATCTATCGCTCGTGTTCCCGTGTGTGTAGCCGCCATGACTGTCTTGACTGTGTCTACCACCGCGCCAACCCTGGCCACCAGTGACCACCACAAGCGCAAGCGCAACCAGCGTGCCCGTGACAGGCGCAAGCGAAAGAAGATAGCTACAAAGGGCGCTTCGGTGCCGACCGCAGCCGCCGCAGCAGGGGCAGTCGCTGGCAGCGGGAGTGAGACTCCTGCCGCGAGTGTGCCGCCTCGGCCGCAGCAGCCGCAGTTGGTTCCCGAGCCGGCCGCAGCAGCCGCCGCCGCAGCAGGAGCAGCCGCTGGCAGCGGGAGTGAGACTCCTGCCGCGAGTGTGCCGCCCCAGCCGCAGCAGCAGCCGCCGCAGCTGGAGCCATATTATACCTATCTCAAGCTCCAAGCCGCCACGGAACACGAGGAGCGGGGCGCCAGCTGGGACCGCAAGGTCAAAGGCCCGGGCGTTTGGGTATTGTGGGACGGGACGCCCCACTGGGAGCTGAACCGCTTGGCCGACGTCCTGGGGTGGAAAGAAGAGGATGGCCCAGAGGAGGCGGCGCGCTGGCGGCAGACTGTGCTCACCGAGGTGCTAGCCGACCCAACCAAGGAATTCGCGCCCGTGGGGGACGTGACAGTGGTAGAGATAGGGCCAGGGGCCGAGTTCACAGCTCTCGCTCAGCGGTTCAGGCACCGGCAGGGGTTTGGGTGCCTGTGGTTCGCGCTATTCAACCTGCTGGGCTCGCCTCGTAAACAGGAAGCCAGAGCGCGCAAACGACAGCTCATGACGGTTGACATGTTGCGGGCGTACGTGGCTGAACAGGGGCTGCCTGCCACGCTAGGTCCAGTCTACACCGCCACACTGGCGCAGCTGTTGGCTCGCAAGGGCGGCAGAGCCCTCATTCTTCGCAAGGGGCACGCCTTTGGCGTACAGTTCGGCTCGCCCGGCCACTTTTTCGACGGGGGCAGCCGCTATGCCTCTGTCTTTTCCCGCCGGACCGCCACTGCCTACGGGTGGTCGGGCGCGGTCTTTGAGGTAGTCGACGTCAGCTAGGCCCGAGACATTTATGACACTGTTTTTGCCCAGGTGGCCAGGGGGGGGGTCTGGAAAAAAAGTGTGATTTTGGGAGGGGGGGGGGTACCTCATTAAAAATGTTGTCATAAGTGTCATAAATGTCATAAATAAAATTTAGCGAAAAATTAAAGGGAAAACCCGGGCAAAAAGGACAAGGGACCACCACCCGCCCCTTTTTCCTGGTGGCAGACACATAAGACACTTATGACACTGTTTTGGGACTGGTGGCCGGGGTGGGGTCCGGAAAAAATCACAGTGATTTGGGGGGGGGGGGTACCCCGGCCAAAAAGTTGTCATAAGTGTCATAAGTGTCATAAATAAAATTTAGCTAAAAAATAAAGGGAAAACCCGGACAAAAAGAGGAGGGGGGACACCACCCACCCTTTTTCACAGGTGGCCGGCGCCATGAGACATTTATGACAACTTTTTGGGCCAGGTGGCAGGGGTGGGGGTCGGAAAAAAATGGGTGGTTTTGGAGGGGGGGGGGTCCCTCGGCCAAAAAGTTGTCATAAGTGTCATAAATGTCATAAAAAAATTTAGCTAAAAAATAAGGGAAAATACGGACAACACACACACACCACCCACCACCACCACCACCCACCCTTTTTCCGGGCGGCCGGTGGCAGTCAATACCCACCACTCGACTGAACTTTTGGGGGGGGGGCCGGCCGCACGAGCCTGGTCGGTCGTGACCAGGCCAGAACCCTCCGTCGACCGACGGAGGGAAATGGGTAGCAGCCGGAACGAAGCTATTGCCATTTTTGCAATGGCTGGTGTGGACAATTTCCCGGAAACTTACCGCGCCGCAAAGAAGGGGAAATTCTCGCGAAAGTTTGGCTTTTGTCTGTACACACGCACACAGCCGTATTTTTTTTATTGTCTAGGCTTATTACTGGTGAACCAGCCATGGCGTCCAAGAAAACTGACAAGACGAAGAAGAAGAAGGGCGGCGAGGGGGAGGACGGCGAAGCGGAAGAAGCGCCAGTGGTCCTGTCTCTACAGCAGTACGTGAATACGGAGGCGTTGGGCTACATCCGGACGCT
>WBZZ01005636.1:5000-10000 GCA_019918135.1 Paulinella micropora
GTAACCCCTAACAACGCAGCAAGCCTAAAGTTACTGCGGAAGCGCGACTTCCCCTGAAAAAACTTACAAAACAATCGTGATTGATCCACAGGCGACATATCATCCCAACCCTGCCGCACAGAGCCCTCCCGCTCCCGCCCAAGCAACACATCCTCCACCACAACCTCACCGCCTACGACCTCACCACCCTCCTCACTCCCTCCATCCCCCTCAGCAGCCCCCACAGCCATGCCACCGAGCCTCTGCATACTCAGCAACAGCTGCTTACGTCTCCCCTCATGCATGGGGCAATCCCATAAGAAGTGCGCAAGGGACTCATTGACATCATCATGACAACAGAAGCAGCGAGGGGACATGCCACTGACCAACTTGCTGCGGTACAACCGAAGGCGGTTGTTGCAGCTGAGCAACCTTCTCCGAAGCAGATTATAATGCGCATCATCAAGGGCTACCCATCTTGGGAACTCCTTAGTTCCAAAGACTTGTCTTAGGATGACTCGCAGGCCATCAATAAGATCGCTGCCTGCCTCTCGCTTGTCCCACATCAGTTGCTGCACCATCTTGACGTCCTGCTGAAGGGCCCACTTGTCCACAGTCGAACTCCAACCCTCGAGGTCCTTCTCTGAGCTATTTAGGAGCTCCTGAAGCCCTTGTTGTAGATCCATTGAGTCCCTGATAGCGCCTTCGGCCTCCGCAGTCCAGTCGGATTTGACTTGAGATGCGATGACAGGAAATCGCTTCTCCGGTAGAACACGCAGCCGTCCATAGAACTTCAGTTGCGCCGCCCGCCGCAAACGCTCCGCACTCAAAGAGCGCGCCAGAAAGAGTGTAATCCACTTGCTTGTCTTAGGGCTGATGCCGAGAATCATCCTCATGGGGCGCAGCATTGCTGCCTCCAGCTTGGTGAGCTGCGATACGGGGGCACGCCAGACATCGAAGGCGTACTTCAGCTTGGCCCCCACAAGTTGATTCCAGCACATGAGACGATACCTAGCTTGTATCTCACCTGCACACCACAAAGAGTACCAACCTGCGGTGGCGACTTCAGTGACACGCGTAGCCCGCAGGGCCTGCTCCTTCCACTTCAGGTCGTCGGTGATAACCACTCCCAGGTACTTGTACTGACTGGTGACACAAAGCTTCTGGCCGCGACACCACACCACGGGCTCACCTCGCTCCCTGATACTTGGTCGTTTCGCCTTGCTCGACGTGTAAATGGGCATGATTTCCGTCTTGCCGGGCTTCAAGTTGACTTCCAGCCGGTAATCTTCCGCGAACTTGGCCACAACATTGACCATCTTCTGGAGCTCGGTGCGACTGTGAGCGATGAGGGCCACGTCGTCCGCGTATAGAAGTGCCTTGATGTCGTTCAGCCGCTTCACATCCGTGATCTTGAGGGCACTCGCCAGCCGATCACACAGCTCATCCATAAAGACGTTGAAGAGTGTGGGAGAGAGAGGGGAACCCTGTTGGACGCCTACACCCTCCAGTACTTCGGGGGTGAGTGCTCCATCAACTAGCACTTGCGACGAAGTCTGCTCGTAGCACCTGCGTAGCGTGCGCCAGAACTTGCCCCTTACACCCAGCTTCCAGAGCCTCTCAAATAGGCCATCTCTCCAAACAGACGGGAAAGCCTTGCGTAGATCGACGAACAGGACATACGACTCCCGCTTCTGCTGCTGACGCCCCTTCAACCTCTGCCAAAGGGTAAAGACCTGATCCGTAGTGCGACGCCCCGGGCGGAAGCCTCCCTGCTCTGGACGTAGCTTATCCGGGCCATCCACGAAGAGCGTTAGACGAGTAGCTAATAAGGACAGATACAGCTTACCAAGGCAACTAATAATCGAGATATCCCTCCAGTTGTCAGGATCCGTAGGATCCCCACCCTTGGGGATATTGACGATGATTCCCTTGCCCCAAGCTTTTGGAGTCCTCTCGGCTTCTCGAATCCAGTTGAAGTACTGCGTTAAGTAGCCATTGATGTAGGCGCCGCCATACTTGAGCATCTCGTTCTTCACTTTGTCCTCGCCACAAGCTTTGTGGTTATTCAGGGCACGTTGCCTTGCAAGGACCTCCTCTTGCGTGAACGGCTTGTCCAGCTCTTCGCAAGTGTCTTCACCTACTTCGTGCTCCTTCATAGCCCGGGCCACCTCATCTCTGAAGCGATCGTTCCAGTGGAACTGCCGCTTAGCTTCGGCTTCCTCCCACTCCAGCGAGCCTGCTTCTGCACAGCACGCCACCACAACAGCCGCACTTGCCGGATTTTCCCGTGGCTTCACCGAATTTCTCCGAAATTCCTCCCACCGAGCGACCTTTTCCGGCAGCGTACACGCCAGTGAGCCATCCTCCCTTTGCACCGGCGCGGAGACCTTCGTTCTGCGTGCCCCGCCAAGCCGCTTCGCGAGTAGCCAAAAGCGCTTTGAGGATTGTTCGCGTTGACATTTGACCGCTTCTTCCTGCACTTGCTTGAAGGAGGCGGACTTCTTGGCCCGAGTTGCCTTCCGAATTTGCTTGCGGAGCCGTAGCCAATTCAGACGGACTTCCGCATTCGATTCATCCCTCCTGTATGCTGCGTAGGCCTCCCGGCGCTGCTGAATGAGCTCCTTTAGCTCCCCGTCGAACCAATTGTTGGTGAAACGGGGTCGTATACATCTGGAGCCAAGGACCCGGTGCGCCGCCATTCGGAAGGACTGCGCCACTCGCTCGGTGACGTCATCTACCACCCGTTGGCTGTCGGCACCACCCGATAGGTCAAGCTCAGGCAGCTGATGCACTCCAAGCTTCTGTAGGCAATGCTGGAATACGTCATCGAACTTGTCGCGTAGATAATCCAGCGCTTGCTTCGCAGCGTGATCATTACCCGAGACACCAGCACCAATAAGCTTATCAACACGAAAGGACCTGTAAGGTTTCGCAGCCCGCTTTGGCCGGCGCTGGCCGCTCCACGTCAGTTCGGCCCATACTGCCTTGTGGTCCGTATCAAGATCATCTTCGCATACTCCGAACTTTGCTCCAGATGCCAAGCCAGGCGACGCGCAGATGTAATCGAGGAGGTGCTTGCCTGTGCCCATGCCGCGCTGCTCACGCCGGGACCACCAGTAGGACCCTTCCACTGGGCACGAGAAGCCGCTCAGATTTCGCAGGCCCGTAGCGACGAGGACAGCCGCGAGTCTCTTGCCGTTCTCCGAACGTACCGGTGCTCCCTTATCATCGACCTCCCCGTGTTGACCGACGATGCCCTCCTCTTTTCGGCTGCATGCCGGCCCGAGCTTCGCGTTGGCATCCGCCACCGTGACCACAAGACCTTTGGCTCCAAAAAAAGCTATAGCTGCCTGCCAGGCCGCATACGCCTCTGACGACTCTTCTTCCTGCGTTTCCTGGGGAAAGTAGCCGTTGCCCACATAGATATCCTGAGCGCCGGTAACACCCGACACCCGAGGCGATACGCAGCCACACTTGCTGCCGGTGGTCGACGGGGGCTGACACCAGGTTGCAATACGGACCAAGGAAGTTAGCCACCGCGAATAGAACCCCACCCTTGCAGCGATTTTTCTCGCTGACCT
Organism: Paulinella micropora; assembly: GCA_019918135.1. Classification (NCBI taxonomy): domain Eukaryota; phylum Cercozoa; class Imbricatea; order Euglyphida; family Paulinellidae; genus Paulinella; species Paulinella micropora. Next base: position 8,564 of record WBZZ01005636.1, read on the forward strand.
CCGCAGGTTTTCCAAAAATCCGGAAAATATCCAGGCTGCATTTGGAAAGTTGCTTCTTGCCCATGCGGTGCTCCTGAGCCCCGATGACTAGCCAGCCCTCGTGCTTGTAGAATGATGCCCATTCCGCCGTGCCTACGTTGTCGTATCCCGTTTTACCCTGCCAGTTGTGACTCGCGACGAGTAGCTTGAAGCCGGTATCGAACTGCTTGGAGCGGTGCTTCTTGGCTCGTTTCCGGACCCGACGGCCGCGCTTGGCTTCCGCCCTCGTGCTGCCCCCCTCTGCAGGTGCTTGCGCAGGTTGGTCCCCCACTGCACTGGCCGCCGAATGCAGGGGCACCACATGCACATCAGCACACTCAGACACACACTTAGGTGCATCGGCAGCCAATTCCGAAGACACCACCTGCACATCATCGACACATTCTTCATGCAGAGACAAGACGCGATATCCCGTCGCAGCTTCCTCCTTCCGGACCGCCGCTTCCCCACGCAGATGGATGCGAATAAGCCTTCGGACACGTTCCCTGTCCCTGAACCTGCGCCCAAGGGCCACATTGACCCCTCTGCCGAAGAATTTGAGATGTTTGAGTTGCTGCAACGCCGTCTGCCTGCTGTCATCGTCCTCGTAGACCAGCTCCAGGTGACGAGACATTCGCTGGCCTTGCCACTCCATTACCGGGACCACCAGACCAAGACCGCTCATTTTGGAGGCGATCTCCTGTAGATTGGCGCGTTCTGAGAGCCCCCAGACAATCAGATTACGCCCGTCCTTGTCGTACCGATCTACCCGCCGGTACCGTCGAGGCGGCGGTGCCATCTGCCACATAGCGCCGCTCGCCTTATGTTGAAGCGCCGACCCGTGTGCCAGGTTTGGGGAGGAAGGATGAGGCGCAGCTAAGATAGCCTCTCCACGTGGTTCAGGAATTCCGTCATATACGCGAGCCCTCATCCTCCCATCCTGGGACATCGGGCCAGAGCCCGTCGAAGAGGCATTCCCACGGGGATTGTCCAGGTCTTCGGCGATTCTACCTTGTCCCATAAGGGCCACAGTGGTAGCTCCGTGCTTCGCGTATTTGTAATCCATTGAGAGTAGTAGACGGCCAATGTCGCTGGCCATCACCGCCGCGCCTCTTTACGCCGAGGAAAGCGCCCGTCCATGCAAATAGCATCGGCGGTATCTGCAACACACACTACACGCATTTCCGCCGGTGTCACTGGACGCAGCCGCGTCGCTTCGTGCCCTTCGGCGCCCGCCAGCACCCCCAGCGTCGCCAGAACCTGCCTCACGCACTACACACACTCTCCATCGCATCGCCAACGCCTCTACTCTCATGCCTTATGGACTTTCAGCTGCTCCTAACAATACACATCATGAGGTACGGGTGTCCCCGAGTGGAGCCAGATCGGACGGCGTGCCGCTGAAACTCCTTCCCCCAC
>WBZZ01005636.1:25000-30000 GCA_019918135.1 Paulinella micropora
CCGGCGGGTAGATCGGTACGACAAGGACGGGCGTAATCTGATTGTCTGGGGGCTCTCAGAACGCGCCAATCTACAGGAGATCGCCTCCAAAATGAGCGGTCTTGGTCTGGTGGTCCCGGTAATGGAGTGGCAAGGCCAGCGAATGTCTCGTCACCTGGAGCTGGTCTACGAGGACGATGACAGCAGGCAGACGGCGTTGCAGCAACTCAAACATCTCAAATTCTTCGGCAGAGGGGTCAATGTGGCCCTTGGGCGCAGGTTCAGGGACAGGGAACGTGTCCGAAGGCTTATTCGCATCCATCTGCGTGGGGAAGCGGCGGTCCGGAAGGAGGAAGCTGCGACGGGATATCGCGTCTTGCCTCTGCATGAAGAATGTGTCGATGATGTGCAGGTGGTGTCTTCGGAATTGGCTGCCGATGCACCTAAGTGCGTGTCTGAGTGTGCTGATATGCATGTGGTGCCCCTGCATTCGGCGGCCAGTGCAGTGGGGGACCAACCTGCGCAAGCACCTGCAGAGGGGGGCAGCACGAGGGCGGAAGCCAAGCGCGGCCGTCGGGTCCGGAAACGAGCCAAGAAGCACCGCTCCAAGCAGTTCGATACCGGCTTCAAGCTACTCGTCGCGAGTCACAACTGGCAGGGTAAAACGGGATACGACAACGTAGGCACGGCGGAATGGGCATCATTCTACAAGCACGAGGGCTGGCTAGTCATCGGGGCTCAGGAGCACCGCATGGGCAAGAAGCAACTTTCCAAATGCAGCCTGGATATTTTCCGGATTTTTGGAAAACCTGCGGAGGTCAGCGAGAAAAATCGCTGCAAGGGTGGGGTTCTAATCGCGGTTGCTAACTTCCTTGGTCCGTATTGCAACCTGGTGTCAGCCCCCGTCGACCACCGGCAGCAAGTGTGGCTGCGTATCGCCTCTGGTGTTACCGGCGCTCAGGATATCTATGTGGGCAACGGCTACTTTCCCCAGGAAACGCAGGAAGAAGAGTCGTCAGAGGCGTATGCGGCCTGGCAGGCAGCTATAGCTTTTTTTGGAGCCAAAGGTCTTGTGGTCACGGTGGCGGATGCCAACGCGAAGCTCGGGCCGGCATGCAGCCGAAAAGAGGAGGGCATCGTCGGTCAACACGGGGAGGTCGATGATAAGGGAGCACCGGTACGTTCGGAGAACGGCAAGAGACTCGCGGCTGTCCTCGTCGCTACGGGCCTGCGAAATCTGAGCGGCTTCTCGTGCCCAGTGGAAGGGTCCTACTGGTGGTCCCGGCGTGAGCAGCGCGGCATGGGCACAGGCAAGCACCTCCTCGATTACATCTGCGCGTCGCCTGGCTTGGCATCTGGAGCAAAGTTCGGAGTATGCGAAGATGATCTTGATACGGACCACAAGGCAGTATGGGCCGAACTGACGTGGAGCGGCCAGCGCCGGCCAAAGCGGGCTGCGAAACCTTACAGGTCCTTTCGTGTTGATAAGCTTATTGGTGCTGGTGTCTCGGGTAATGATCACGCTGCGAAGCAAGCGCTGGATTATCTACGCGACAAGTTCGATGACGTATTCCAGCATTGCCTACAGAAGCTTGGAGTGCATCAGCTGCCTGAGCTTGACCTATCGGGTGGTGCCGACAGCCAACGGGTGGTAGATGACGTCACCGAGCGAGTGGCGCAGTCCTTCCGAATGGCGGCGCACCGGGTCCTTGGCTCCAGATGTATACGACCCCGTTTCACCAACAATTGGTTCGACGGGGAGCTAAAGGAGCTCATTCAGCAGCGCCGGGAGGCCTACGCAGCATACAGGAGGGATGAATCGAATGCGGAAGCCCGTCTGAATTGGCTACGGCTCCGCAAGCAAATTCGGAAGGCAACTCGGGCCAAGAAGTCCGCCTCCTTCAAGCAAGTGCAGGAAGAAGCGGTCAAATGTCAACGCGAGCAATCCTCAAAGCGCTTTTGGCTACTCGCGAAGCGGCTTGGCGGGGCACGCAGAACGAAGGTCTCCGCGCCGGTGCAAAGGGAGGATGGCTCACTGGCGTGTACGCTGCCGGAAAAGGTCGCTCGGTGGGAGGAATTTCGGAGAAATTCGGTGAAGCCACGGGAAAATCCGGCAAGTGCGGCTGTTGTGGTGGAGTGCTGTGCAGAAGCAGGCTCGCTGGAGTGGGAGGAATCCGAAGCTAAGCGGCAGTTCCACTGGAACGATCGCTTCAGAGATGAGGTGGCCCGGGCTATGAAGGAGCACGAAGTAGGTGAAGACACTTGCGAAGAGCTGGACAAGCCGTTCACGCAAGAGGAGGTCCTTGCAAGGCAACGTGCCCTGAATAACCACAAAGCTTGTGGCGAGGACAAAGTGAAGAACGAGATGCTCAAGTATGGCGGCGCCTACATCAATGGCTACTTAACGCAGTACTTCAACTGGATTCGAGAAGCCGAGAGGACTCCAAAAGCTTGGGGCAAGGGAATCATCGTCAATATCCCCAAGGGTGGGGATCCTACGGATCCTGACAACTGGAGGGATATCTCGATTATTAGTTGCCTTGGTAAGCTGTATCTGTCCTTATTAGCTACTCGTCTAACGCTCTTCGTGGATGGCCCGGATAAGCTACGTCCAGAGCAGGGAGGCTTCCGCCCGGGGCGTCGCACTACGGATCAGGTCTTTACCCTTTGGCAGAGGTTGAAGGGGCGTCAGCAGCAGAAGCGGGAGTCGTATGTCCTGTTCGTCGATCTACGCAAGGCTTTCCCGTCTGTTTGGAGAGATGGTCTATTTGAGAGGCTCTGGAAGCTGGGTGTAAGGGGCAAGTTCTGGCGCACGCTACGCAGGTGCTACGAGCAGACTTCGTCGCAAGTGCTAGTTGATGGAGCACTCACCCCCGAAGTACTGGAGGGTGTAGGCGTCCAACAGGGGTCCCCTCTCTCTCCCACACTCTTCAACGTCTTTATGGATGAGCTGTGTGATCGGCTGGCGAGTGCCCTCAAGATCACGGATGTGAAGCGGCTGAACGACATCAAGGCACTTCTATACGCGGACGACGTGGCCCTCATCGCTCACAGTCGCACCGAGCTCCAGAAGATGGTCAATGTTGTGGCCAAGTTCGCGGAAGATTACAGGCTGGAAGTCAACTTGAAGCCCGGCAAGACGGAAATCATGCCCATTTACACGTCGAGCAAGGCGAAACGACCAAGTATCAGGGAGCGAGGTGAGCCCGTGGTGTGGTTTCGCGGCCAGAAGCTTTGTGTCACCAGTCAGTACAAGTACCTGGGAGTGGTTATCACCGACGACCTGAAGTGGAAGGAGCAGGCCCTGCGGGCTACGCGTGTCACTGAAGTCGCCACCGCAGGTTGGTACTCTTTGTGGTGTGCAGGTGAGATACAAGCTAGGTATCGTCTCATGTGCTGGAATCAACTTGTGGGGGCCAAGCTGAAGTACGCCTTCGATGTCTGGCGTGCCCCCGTATCGCAGCTCACCAAGCTGGAGGCAGCAATGCTGCGCCCCATGAGGATGATTCTCGGCATCAGCCCTAAGACAAGCAAGTGGATTACACTCTTTCTGGCGCGCTCTTTGAGTGCGGAGCGTTTGCGGCGGGCGGCGCAACTGAAGTTCTATGGACGGCTGCGTGTTCTACCGGAGAAGCGATTTCCTGTCATCGCATCTCAAGTCAAATCCGACTGGACTGCGGAGGCCGAAGGCGCTATCAGGGACTCAATGGATCTACAACAAGGGCTTCAGGAGCTCCTAAATAGCTCAGAGAAGGACCTCGAGGGTTGGTTTTTGACTGTGGACAAGTGGGCCCTTCAGCAGGACGTCAAGATGGTGCAGCAACTGATGTGGGACAAGCGAGAGGCAGGCAGCGATCTTACTGATGGCCTGCGAGTCATCCTAAGACAAGTCTTTGGAACTAAGGAGTTCCCAAGATGGGTAGCCCTTGATGATGCGCATTATAATCTGCTTCGGAGAAGGTTGCTCAGCTGCAACAACCGCCTTCGGTTGTACCGCAGCAAGTTGGTCAGTGGCATGTCCCCTCGCTGCTTCTGTTGTCATGATGATGTCAATGAGTCCCTTGCGCACTTCTTATGGGATTGCCCCATGCATGAGGGGAGACGTAAGCAGCTGTTGCTGAGTATGCAGAGGCTCGGTGGCATGGCTGTGGGGGCTGCTGAGGGGGATGGAGGGAGTGAGGAGGGTGGTGAGGTCGTAGGCGGTGAGGTTGTGGTGGAGGATGTGTTGCTTGGGCGGGAGCGGGAGGGCTCTGTGCGGCAGGGTTGGGATGATATGTCGCCTGTGGATCAATCACGATTGTTTTGTAAGTTTTTTCAGGGGAAGTCGCGCTTCCGCAGTAACTTTAGGCTTGCTGCGTTGTTAGGGGTTACAGCGTTGCGTCCCCCTCCAAAGTTGGATGTGTTGTTTGGATCATATGTGTCTGAGTGTTGGTCTGCTAGGGAGGGTAAAAGGGAGGAGCTTGGGGTGGAGGATGGGGGCGAGGAGGTGATTGACCTCACTGAGGTTCCATCAGCTTCTGTCCCACCCTCTCCCCCAAGTGACGTTGATGTTGCGCGGCGCGGCCGTCCGCGCAGAGTGGACGTCCTGGCTAGAGAGAGGGGTTCGGGAGCGCAGCGTAGTGTCTCGGAGTTCTTCTCTTCAGCTAACACCCTCGCATCTAGCTCTTCATGCACTTCACAGCCCCCATCTGCCCCTGCTGTTGCTGTTGCTGCTATGTCTGTTTGGTGTTCTGACAATGCGTTGGGATCGGCTGACCCCGGTGACCCAATGGAGGCACATGTCCAGGATCTGGATCTGATGCTATAGTCTGAGGAAGCCTATTATTATTATTATTATTATTATTATTATTATTATTTTATTACTACTACTGTTACTATTACTATTACTATTACTATTACTATTACTATTACTATTACTTTCATTATTATTACTTATTATTATTATTATTATTATTATTATTATTATTATTATTATTATTATTAATTAGGGAGTACATAGGCCATCGGTCCTTTCCATGGGC
>WBZZ01005636.1:70000-120000 GCA_019918135.1 Paulinella micropora
CTAGAAAGGTCAAAAACAAGTACTACCGGTTCAGGTCAAATAATAATTTAAACGGATCCAACCGAGTCCATTTTCAAGTACTTCAAATAATAAGTGAGCAGTTAGACTTTCAAGTTACTAATTTTTCAATAAAAGGCAAGAGGTGACCAGCTGTCCAAGTTGACAGCCTGATCCTCTGACTTACTACTACTGTAAATTTAAAGTCGCATTCTGCTGTCTATCGGTCCTTACCGTGTTACAGCTCTGAGCTCTATGTCTTCAGCAACTGCTAAAGCTAGACCTGTCATCCCGCGTGTTCAACGCAAAGCACAACAGCAAAAGACGCAAGGGGACGCCATTGAAGGTGCCTCGTCCAAGATGGCTGCACTCCTAACTGGCATACAAGTTCCCTGGCCAAAGAAGTCTCAACACAAAAGCTCAAAAATGAGTGGCAACATCAACCGCAGAGTAAAGAAATCGACTGCGATGTACCCGAACTTCCAAGGAGAGCTGGACGACTTCAACGTTACAACCACCCTTTTCTACAAAGTACACTCCAACACAACGATTGTGAAGGAGGCGAAGTTGATATCTCAAAAATGGATCAACCGTCTCAAAGACGGATTATTTTCCCTCGCTGGCGGTAGTGCGGATCGTCTGGTTTACGCTTTGAGCTGCGTGGACCGACCACTGGCGAAAAAGTTGGAAAAGCTGCCAAAAGGCTTCAATCTTGCCAATCTATTTGGTAAACTCAAATATGGGTCTGTGCCAATGTGCGTTCTCTTCATCTTGTTCGTCGAGAAGACTAACGTGGCGGTCAAAGCGGGGAAGGTACTAACAAGCCAGGATTTCCTTGAGGAGGCGGGCTCAACCTTTCCCATTCAGGGAGTCTCGTCACTTGCGCTCGAATACATCGACGAGCTGATCTCTACACAAGAGTTCCCGAATCCCTATGGAAGACAAGATGGGGACACGGAGTCAGTGTTGGCAAAACTTGAGCTTAACACAGAAAAGGCAAGTGAGCAAATTCGTCAAGCCTTTCGTACGATTTTTGAGAAAACAAAAGGTTTTTTGGAGGCCTTCAACATGGTTCTACCTGATTGGAAAAAAGTGCCTGTGGCTACCCAAGCGGAAGAAGAGCCTGCAGTCTTGGGTACAAAGTTTATCGAAAAAGCGATCGCTAAGTTCGATGAACTCCAACAGTGTATCTTGCTGCTTGAAGAGAAAAAGTCGACCAAAGACACACTGACTGCGCCAATTTCCGAACAACTTAAGCCCAAGCAATCAGAGTCTGACACTGCTGATGCCTCTTCCGAGTCGGCGAAAGAAGAAGACGAGGCAGAAGAAACTAATACTGTGCCTACAACTCCAAGCAAAACTGGGAAGAAAAGAAAACGTGGTGCTACTCCGCAAAACTCGAACAAAAAACAAAAAGAAGGTATCGATTCCGCAATATCGGTGGCATCCTCTCCTTCAGCTGCGGCAAAAGCTCGCACAGCAGCTAACAAACAAACTAAATAGGAAATGAGGGGAGACTTGACGCGATGCTATATTCGTTTATTTGCACTGTGCAGGCGAATTCGAGGACTATACCAACTCATCGCCAAACCCTCCGATAAAGACCTTAACACCAACGCAAAGACTAGTAGAGCAAATGACGCAAGATGTGTTCAAAGCATTTGCTCCTCTAGGAAATCTTTGGTAAATATCCTGTTGAAAAAAAAGCAAATTTCCTTTGTATTAAAATCAAGACTTTGGCTACTACTACGCAAGGAAAAATAGTATGGAAAGTCTTTCGGTTAACTATGATGATTCAACACTTTCTAGCAATGGCATTTCTTCCGGTTACGGATTCAAAATGGATTAAAGCAAAGCTGACTATGATCAACTCCATCCCTAATATGGACAGCTTACAGGCTTTTGACTATCTTGAAAAACCGGAAAATAATCACGGGGCAAATATTTCGGTTGTTTATTATATTTATTCACCTTCAACAAGTCGAGACTATGTAGGTGAAACTTCGAACTTCTTGTCAAGAATGAAACAAGAATTTCGACAAATGAGGGCATGGAAACATTCAAAAACAAGCTCAAATTCCAACCAGCAGTTGTCAAGAATGGCCGGCAGTTTTGGTTACGAGAATTTTATCTCAGTTCCAATACTCAATCTTGGAAAGCTACCTCACCAAACAAAAGGTGAAAAACTGCATTCAAAATCGATCAGAGTGCAAACAGAAAAGTCTTTTATTCAGTGGTTGACACCGAAAATGAACATGAAAAGACCAGCTTACATACAAAGTTTCAAAGCAAACATTACACACACACAACATGTCTCACGATCCCTTCCAATCATGGAACGAAAAAAGACAAAACCATGTGTGTGCGAGAACAAAGCTGCTCAATGCTGTTCAAAAATGTGCTGGATGCTCAATGGTTTACGCAATCGAATTAATAATTTGACCATCTGGGCTGGCCGAAACGGCGTCAACACCCACTACTCTTCCTCTCTTACCTCACTCCTCGATCAATTCGATGACAAGGAGAAGGTAACAATCACGAGATATGGGAAGGGAGGAGACAAGACGGACTCTGATTACATGATACGTGTTTACCGTAACACAAAGATTTATGAACCGGCACCACTGCTACAACTGGGGAAACACGAACAGTCAAATATACAACTGTCGTGGACTGGACCTTATTGTCGGCTTTCCTCCTCGATGGCAAAACGTTTGCTGTTAAATACAGAACAATCGATGGCATTCCGTATTGATTCCAAAGGAGCCGTCCTAGACAAAACAGTCAACATAGAACAACTTTGGTACCATCCCAAGGCATGGGAACGTGACATGAAGAAAGCCACACGACATCAAGCAATTAACGTATGGGCACAAACACAAACCATGCCACATTGGAAGATAAAAGAACGAATTGCATCTATTGTGAAATCTCGTTTACTACGCTATCCAGAGATCCTCAAAAGCTCAAACTACACGATGAAAATGCTTTTCATTGACAACTTTTCCAGAAAAGAGCTTAAGACAATTCCATCAATTATCTTGCAACACATCAAAGTACCACAACAAATTCAGACTGCTATACTATCATTGGCTAAAGTAGTTCAAAAGAACTCGCAGTCTATTGCAAAAACTCTCATAAATATACACATGTGGATTGAGTCTTTTGACTTCCAGTTTAGTCAACAACCGACATGCTCTTCATTATGCCATAATGGAGTTCATTTCAGTTCTAGACTGAGAGATATGCAAGGAGATATGGGAACAATTGGAGCACAACATGCATCTGCTATCCCCTATCTCAATGAAGAGAGTGCGCAGAAAGAGTTCTGGCAGTCAATAAAAAGATACGTTGCCCAAATACGTGACAACGTTTTTGGAAAAAACCATGATCCGGCCAAGGTCCGGGCCGACCGTTTCAAGACGATTTTTACAGAGCAACAACATAGCGACAAGCAAATACAGAGCGAAAAACGTGCATTACTCGCTTTATTGCAATCCATGGGAACAGCAAAGACTGCGGGCAATACAATGGTTCGAAATTTACAAAAAATATGGGATACCAACCGTCAAAATTTCGGTAAATATACGACGAGTACAACTGCAGAACAAAAAATAAGTTGAAAAACCTTACAATCGGTGAAAGCCTACATGGAGAAAAATAAACTGGTTGTAAAAGGCCTCGATAAAAATAAAAACCAATTATGGGTAGAATGCCCGGTTCTGCTTTGGAAAAGACTAACACAGGAGGTAATCAATTCTCCGTGTTTCAAAGCAGTTAGTATGACCGAAGAACAAATTTTACGCAAGTATAGACAAGAATACAATAAACGAAAACTAAATCGCTTTGCTCCATTGAATAGAAGGGGATGTGTCCATAAAGTTATGACCTCCCCCAAGACTTATTTGCATTCAGTCTCGGTCTCAAGGAAGGAAAATGCTCAAGTATGCAGCTAAAGCCTTGAATTTTCTCGTCCTACAAGTAACAAAATACGTTCCTAATTTCAATCTCAATAAGCTTTCGGATCTAAAAGGGAAAATCAAAAAAGCCCAAACATTGTTTCAAAAATTAGAGAATAAATTGGATGTAAATTTAGATATCCAAACACTCTCATTTGACGTGAAACAAATGTTTACGTGGTTAGATAAAAAAGAAATTGTGATGTCCCTTCACTGGCTTTTTATGATTCTTAGAGAATATGAGGCCACAGGAAAAAGAGGAAAGCAAAGAGAAAAAGTGCAAGTCTCGAAAACACTAAGACTTGATATGAATGGACGTATGAAATATGACGTAGGATGGCACCATAGTGCATCACGTGATGATTATGTAGTATTTACTTTCCAAGATCTATTAGACATAGTAGAAATGGATTTAGATAATACATTTTTCGTCATGGGCAATGCATGCTTTCAGCAAATCAAAGGTTGTCCTATTGGAGGCTACCTTTCTTCCCCACTAGCCCAAATCAAATGCATTTTTGACGAGTTTCGTTTCTTAACTATACTACGTAGACAGAATTTGTCTGACTTTGTGTTTGGCATTCGACAAGTAGACGACTTACTTTTTTTTGTCGCTATTGTGCCTGATGACCAAAAACTTTTCGAACGTCTGGAGCCTCACATTCAATCACTCAGACATTTAGAGTATAAGCAATTCCAACCTGTATATACAGGGGGGTTTAGAGCTTGAAGAACAAAAAGTAGAGGAAGACGGACGATTTTGCAAATTGGTTTTTGCAGGCAGCGACTTGAGAATAGGAAAGAAGCCACACTTTGGCTTTCACTCTCGTCCCCATTTCAAAAATTGGCAAGCTTTGATTGAAAAAGATACAACACCATACCCACGTCTTCCGCCTCTGTCGTCATACACAGACAACAGAGTAAGAACGGCGACAATCAAGGGTATGCTTAGTATGTATCAATGTCAATCCACTAATAATGAGGTTTTAGAGCAAGCTGTATATCAACTTCTTTTTGAGTGCAGTTATCCGAAATCAATTTTCAAAAAATCGTTAAGGCAATTGTCATCAAGTTCTCCCCAAACCTGGGAAACAATTCAACAACGGTTTTGTCACAAGGACAACCGCATCTACACAAACTTTCGTGATATTCTTATCCAGTCTAACTTTAACTCAACACATAGCTTGCCACCCGTGAGTACCTTTAAAAGGCTACTATGGCAGTAATCCTGCCTTCCTTTTACTACAACCGGCTCACAGGTAGACAAGCTCAAACAATGTCAAGTTTTCGTGACTTTCGTTTTAATAATGACCTTTGTGAAGTTAGTATGACAGTTATAACAAGCTTTCCACATCTTTGTTGTAACTGGTCTTTCCACAACTAGAAAGGTCAAAAACAAGTACTACCGGTTCAGGTCAAATAATAATTTAAACGGATCCAACCGAGTCCATTTTCAAGTACTTCAAATAATAAGTGAGCAGTTAGACTTTCAAGTTACTAATTTTTCAATAAAAGGCAAGAGGTGACCAGCTGTCCAAGTTGACAGCCTGATCCTCTGACTTACTACTACTGTAAATTTAAAGAAACAAACCGGGATTTCCTTGAAGAGGCAAGCTCGAAATTTCCAATCCAAGGGGTCTCTTCTCTTGTTCTCGATTACATCGAAGAGTTGATCTCAAACCAAGAGTTCCCAAATCCATATTCCAGAGGGGATTCGGAGAGCAACGCCGTGTTGGCCAAACTAGGTTTGGACACTGAAGCAATGAGCGACCGGATTTGCTTAGCTTTCCGCACCATTCTCGACAAGACTAAGACTTTCTTCGAAACTTTCGACATGGTGCTGCCAGATTATCGTCAGGTTCCAATCTCAGTAGATCCCGAAGAAGAAAAGGAGATCGACGGAGCCAAGTTCATCGAAATGGCAATTGCTAAGATGGATGAGTTACAAGCAATCAAAGACACGATGACTGCACCGATCTCGGAACAGCTGGGTCGCAAACAAACCAAAGATAACGATAGCGATAACTCGTTTGAGTCTGCGTCGACGTCGGAGCCAGAGTCGGAGACATCTGCGACTGCATGTTCTACTCCGAACAAAACAGGAGTTGGAAAGAAACGAAAATCAACAGCAGAGCTGTCTCCGCCACAATCAGCGACAAAAAGCTAAGGCAGGTAGCACGAATCCAACTACTGTCACATCCTCACCATCTGAAGCGGCAAAATCCAGAGCCGCGGCAAAGAAAAACACTTAGGGAGACGGGGGAGACTTGACGCAGTGCGTTACTAGACTTTATGCACTGTGCAGGCGAGTGCTAAGAATCTACCCAAGACTTGCCTACCCCTCTCAAGAAGACCTTAACTTCAGTACAAGCACTAGTGGAAAAAATGACAAACGATGTAGCGATAGCGTTTGCACCTCTAGCAAATCTCTGGTAAATATCCTTTTTAGAAAAGCAAATTTCTACTGTATTAAAATCAAATCGCCGGCAACAACTTCGCACGGCAGAATAGTATGAAAAGTATTCCGGTTGTCTATGATGATAACACTTTGTGACAATGGCATCCATACCGGTGACGGATTCGAAATGGATAAAAGCTAAGTTGACGATGATTAATTCTATTCCGAACGTCGACAGCTTACATGCTTTCGATTTTCTTGATCAACCGGCTAATAATCATGGAGCAAACGTTTTGGTTGTCTACTACATTTACTCACCACTGACAAGTTTAGATTACGTGGGTGAGACGTCAAACTTCTTGTCTAGAATGAAACAGGAATTCAGACAAATGCGAGCATGGAAACATTCTAAATCTAGCTCTCACTCAGACCAGCAACTGTCAAGAATGACCGGTCAGTTTGGCTATGAACATTTTATTTCAGTTCCCATATTGAACCTGAGCAAACTATCTTACAAAACAAAAGGTGAGAAGCTCCATTCAAAGTCAATTCGAGTGCAAACAGAAAAGTCCTTCATTCAATGGCTAACGCCAAAAATGAGTCAATAAAAAACGACCAGCTTACATGCAACACTTCAAAGCAAACAAGACATACAAGCCACACACTTCGCAGTCTCTCCCAATACGAGAACGCAAACAAGCAAAACCATGTGTGTGCGGGCGCAAGGCTGCTCAATGTTGCTCAAAGTTATGCTGGATGCTCAATGGATTGCACAATCGTATTGCCAATCTAACTTTATGGGTGGGGTAACGGTATCACTCAACACTTCTCTCCCTCTTTGACCTCCCTTCTTGATCACTATGGCAATAATGACAAGATCATGGTGACAAGATATGGAAAAGGAGGAGATAAAACAGATTCTGACTATACGAACAGGGTGTACCGCTATGAGCCAAATGAACGAGCACAACAAACACAACGACAGTCACACTCGTCTCTAACTTGGACTGGGGCATATTGTCGTTTATCCTCCTCTCTAGCCAAAGAGGTATTATTATTAAATAGAAAACCACTAGCATTGCGAATTGACTCAAGAGGAGCAGTTCTTGACAAGGCAGTCAATGTCGAAAAGCTATGGTATCATCCAAAAGCATGGGAACGTGATATGAAGAAAGCAACCAGACAGCAGGCAATACACGTATGGGCACAGACTCAACAAATGCCTCACTGGAAAATCAAAGAACGAATTGCATCTATTGTCAGATCTCGACTTCTACATTACCCAGAGATCCTCAAGAGCTCTAACTATACTATGAAAATGCTGTTCATAGAACACCTACCCAGAAAGGAGCTCAAAGCAATACCAGCAATCATTCTGCAACACGTCACCATGCCACAACAAACACGGATGTCTGTACTATCACTTGCAAAGATAGTACAAAAGAACTCACCATGTATTGCGAAGGCTTTGATAAACATTGACGGTTTTGACTTTCAGTTTTTCGAACAACCTAAATGCTCCCCACTTTGCAAAAATGGAAAGCATTTCAGTTCGAGACGGAAAGACATAGAAGTAGAGATGGGAATAGTAGGAAGACTACATGCATCCGCAATTCCCTCTCTCGACTGTGACAATGCGCAAAAAGAATTCTGGATCGGTGTCAATCCCTGACATCATTTTTGGTAAAAGGCCAAGTCAGGCTGATGGTCGGACCGACCGTTCCCAATCGACTGACATAAATCAGCAACAAGATGCACAGATTCAGACAGAAAAACATGCATTGTTCACTATACTGCAATCCATGGGAACAACAAAAGTGGCAGGCAATATCATTTTACGAAATTTGCAAAATTTATGGGATAAAAACCAGCAAAATTTCGGAAAGCATACTGCAAATAAAAACCAAAGAATAAGTTGGAATACTTTACAATCAGTGAAAAATTACATCGAAAAGAACAAACTGGTTGTAAAGGACCTCGACAAAAACAAAAACCAGTTATGGGTAGAATGCACTGTTATGCTATGGCAAAGGTTGAAACAAGAAGGGTTAGAATCCCCGTGTTTCAAAGCAGTCAGCATTACAGAACAACAGATTTTACGCAAGTACAGACACGAATACAATAAAAGAAATCTCGGTCGCTTTGCTCCGTTCAATAAGAAAGGGAGGTCAACAAAGTTATGACATCTCCAAAGGACAAAGATCCGGAAAACAAAACACGATTAATTTGTATTCAGTCTCGCTCACAAGGTCGAAAGACACTAAAATATGCGGCCAAAGCCTTGAACTTTCTCGTTATGCAAGTCACAAAATACATGCCAAACTTCAATCTCAATAAGCTTTCAAATCTCAAAGGAAAAATGAAAAAAGCCCAGACTTTGTTTCAGAAATTGGAAAAGAATTAAAATTTTGAACGTCGAATTAAATGTTCAAGCTTTGTCATTTGATGTGAAACAAATGTTCACTTGGCTAGATAACAAAGAGATCATCATGTCTATCCACTGGGTCTTCATGATCTTACGTCATTATGAAGCCACTGGAAAAAGAGGAAAGCTTAGAGAGGAAAAAATACAAGTGTCAAAAAGGTTGCGACTTGATGTGAATGGAAGGATGAAACATGATGTAGGTTGGCACCATAGTGCCTCACGAGACGACTATGTCGTCTTCAGTTTTCAGGACTTACTCGACACAGTTCGAGATGGATCTGAACAATTTACTTCATGATGGGGAACGCTTGCTTTCAGCAAGTTAAAGGTTGCCCGATCGGAGGCTATCTTTCTTCCCCATTGGCCCAAATAAAATGTATTTTTGATGAGTTTAGATTTCTTACTGTACTACGTAGATAAAGTCTATCTGAATTTGTATACGGCATTCGACAGGTTGACGATCTACTTTTTCTTCTTGTGACTCCATCAGACGACCAAACATTTTTAGAACGTCTCACACCCCACATACAGTCACTCAGGCATCTAGAATATAAGCACGCGCAACCCGTATACACGGGTGGTCTAGAGCTTGAAGAACAAGAAGTAGATGTTGACGAACGATTTTATAAACTTGTTTTTGCTGGGAGTGACTTAAGAATTGGTAAGAAGTTATATTTTGGCTTTCATTCTCGCCCGCAATTCAAAAATTGGAAATTCTTGATTAGTAATGGTACAACACCATATCCACGCCTCCCACCATTATCGTCGTACACTGACAATAGTGAGAACGGCGACTATCAAAGGGATGCTTGGGAAGTACCGAAATCAATCAACCAATAATGAGGTGTTGGAGGAAGCAGTATATCAACTTCTTTTCGAATGCAGATATCCGAAATCTATTTTCAAAAAATCGTTAAGGCAACTATCATCAAGTTCTCCCCAACATGGGCTACGATTTACCAAAAGTTCTGTCACAGAGAAAACAGTCACTTTCGTCATCTTTTGACACAGTCTAACTCGAAAAGCTTGGAACCAGTGGGCACTTTTAAAAGGCTACTGTGGCAGTAACCCTGTCTCCTTTTATTCTACTAGCTCACCGGTGTAAAAGCAAATAATTTTAACTTTGATAATATTGCTGTTGACATTCAAGACAACAAAAAAATTGATTTTTCTGTTTTGGTTGGAATTTCAGTTTTGGTTGGAATTTTGATTTTGGGTGAAAATTTGAATTTTTCAAATTAACTGCTATATTCGTCCGCAAAATATCGTAAATTTTCGCGAAATGTTACAGTTAAATTTGAAAATTTGAATTTTTGTCACAAAAATGAAAAACTGTCACAAAAATGAAAATCTGACACAAAAATGAAAAACTATTTTTTTTGTTGTCTTGAATGTCAACAGCAATATAAACTGACATGTGGAAGATAAATACACTTGACTTTCCACAAGTAATCAATGTCAAAAATAAGTGCTATCGGTCAGGTCAACAACAAAATTATAACAATCAGGCCGAGACCATTTCAAGTACTAACTATAAAAAATGAGCCGTTAGACTTTCAAGTTTTTGTTTTATTTATTAAAAGGCAAGAGGCGACCAGCTGTCTACGTTGACAGCCTGACCCTCTGACTTACTAGCTACTGTATATTGTATTCAACTTGTATTTGTAATAAGTTCATCAGTAAAACGTATTAGTGAATTCTACAGTTCCTTTGTTTGTTTTTAAAAAAATTTATTTTGCTAAATTGATTGTACAATTAGAAAGATAGTATTCCCACCCAAACCGTAGCGGTTGCAGGGTACCGTCACTACAACCACCAGCAACAGGGACACCGACGGAACGGGTTTGTTGGCTGGGGGAGCATTTAGCCTTAGGATCTGTGCGCAAACGGTCGAAAGACACAGATGCACGTCGTAAAGCGTATATGAAAGAAGGAAAGAAAGAAGGAAGAAGGAACAGCTATAGGAAACTATAAAAAAAGGAACCAAACCTAGTAACCGGCTGGCATAGGCCAATTATATCCGGGAGCGTCTACTGCGGAACTGCTGATCCATTGCAAACAGGAACTGCTGTCTCCCTCGTCCAAGTCGAAGCGGGAAACCCTCCAGTGCCGAACCGCGGACTCCATAATGCAGACTGTACCCACAGCACGAACTCGCCGATGAGACGCCTGCTTCACTGCTGGGGAGCTCCAATGACGGGGGAAGGGAAAGAGAAAGAAAGGGGGGACCGGTAGGGGAACATGGTCCGAGGCCGAAAAAGGGGAATCCGCCTGGTCCGCCGAGTCCGTCCCACCTTGAAGACCAATCCCACTACGGGCCAGAAAAACCTCCGGGAAGAAAAGTTTGAAAAAGGTTGAGAAAAATTACTCTCGAGAGAGCATACTATGACGATGATGAGCCTGTCCCCTTCGCACTCCATCCCCATAACCATGCAGTTCCCAAATAGCGGGAGACATAAACAGAGCGGTGAATCCCCCTGGTGACTCTGTGCGGGCGGAGGCGAGGTCGGGAGAAAGATAGAAGAAGAAGCCTGGGTGGGGGCTTGGTAGCAAAATTCAAATCTAGAGGCAGGCTAGGCCCCTTCGGTATCATGGCCCGGAGGATTGGTGGGCTTCGATGGGGGGGGGGGGACAAGGGTGCGAGGAATGGAGACTCCAGAGGCAGGCTGGTGTGCCAGTGGGTCGTCAGACTTGCTGGTGGGCCATGCGCGCCACAGGAGACCCACTCCTCGCACGTCTTCGGGATCGGTGCGTTGGACTCCCCCCCCCCCCCCCCCCTTGGATCTGAGCTTCGTTGGGCCACGGCACGTCTACAGAGCAATCAGGCTTGCTGTTGGAGATGGAAGGGGGGGGGGGTCCGGGGGCGGTCCTGCGGGAAAGTGGTGAAGGAGATTCCATGTCTGGATGATATGTTCGTGGCAGATCCTTGTGAGGCCCTGGTAAATCTGTACCGCAATGTCATTGGAGAAATGGAGGCAGAGTTCGTCAAAGGAGGTCTGAGAAATGTAACCTTTAGCACCCATCGCAATGACAATAAGATTAGTGGTCATTGGGCGGCTGCCGATGGTCTGACTTTGGATCGATTAGCAGGCCAGGTGGCAGGCGGGTCCTCCCCGCGGAACGCCTTGGGGTCCCCCCAGCGGAAAGGAGGGTCTATCCGGTGTCCATCACTGTTCCAGGTCTCACGTCGTTCGTCCCGAGTCTGCACCGAGGTGAGATATGACTCGTCCTCGCGAACCAGCCATTGATCTTCACTGAATTCATTAGTTCCCCCGGTTAGTCATACCGGGAGCCTGCAGGGCATGAAGGAGTTAGAATTTATAGTATGGATACGTATTGGGGAGGTCGTAAGTTATAAGTTCGTTATAGGGTGTGAGGTTAAATGAAGGTAGTAGTGATTATGTTATTCTGGCTGCCATGAGTCGGTAGCTTGTGGGAAGGTCTTTCTCAAGAACTGCCACTGCTCGGCATATGTCATTGTACTACGCAGATCCTCCGGGAGGTAGGCAAAGGTCCGGATCACGATGGCGAGGTTACTCCATTCTTCGGGGCAGAGACGGTAGACGCGATCAAGTGCAGTTTTCCATATGTAGCATGGATAGGGACTTTCCACCATAAGTTGTAGTATGACTGAAAGGAGAAGGTTTTCTGAGTTAGTTTGACGTGCAAAGTTTGCTAGCATTCCCACGAGAGTTGCATGAAGTATCGTACGATCGATATAGGGAGAGTATGTTGGGAGGCGCGGCATAGGTTGAGAGTTGAGAGACATCATATCTTTCCAGTTTTTGAAGAGTGGTCGGATGCTGAATCCTTGGGTTGGGTTGCGATGTAGTTGTATGGCTGTTCCAGCAAAGTCTACTTCGTAGGCTTCGTTTTCTGGCTCCAGTATGTTTTCTTCTAGTTCGAGGCCGCCTGTGTAGGCATGGGGTTGCGAGGGCGATTCAGTTGTGGTACCGGAGTTACGTAATGCTTGAAGAATTTTCTGGGCTTCCTTCATTTCCAGTTCGTCATCCCAGTTTGCCAGCATAAGTAAGAGGAGGTCGTCAATTTGACGTATGCCATAGATGCGTTTTCTGGATAATGGTGTGAGTAACGTACGGATTAAGTTCGGACTGCTTCATCGCACATGCATTTCATTTGCGCGAGGGGGGCGGAGAGATATCCGCCGATCGGGCATCCATCCTTCTGAACGAAGACAGCATCACCAAGAGTAAAGTGGGAGTGAGCAAAGTCCAGTGATACGATGATGATTATATCGTTGAATGTGATGTAGTCTTGTGGAGCATAGCTGCGGTTCCATCCAGTGTCATGTTTGCCATTTTGTTTGAGGGTCTTGGAGATATATACAACCGGTTTCCAGTTTCTCGATCTTGGCGGTTGGAAGATGATATGGGCAAGGGCAAAACGTAGGGATTGCATTGTGCTGGATTGGGCTAACCACGTGAACATCTGTTTCACATCAAACTGAAAAATTTAAACGTACGTTTGGAGTCCTTGTGGTCATCATCGTTAGAGAAGGTATGGTAAGCGCGGTTGAGGTGAGAGCGTATTTCATCAAGTCTGTTCAGATTGAAGGTGCGTACGCGATGGGAGAGTTCTATGGTGAGGAAGCTAAGAATTTTTCCCACTCTCCTTAGGATTGAGCGCCATGGAGACCGGGCTTGGTTGCAAATCAGTCTAGTTTTGTTGGGGGAATCTTTGTTTTTAGGCAATAGAGTAGTCGAGTGGATTGCAGCTTTCCGGGTGCGAAGGGAGCCAAATCGTTGGAGGTTGTGTTTCTCGAAGTCTGTCCGGTAGGCTTGTAGTAGCTCCTTCCGATCCGCATTAACGTAGAGGAACGAGAGCGCTTTGATTACTTCCTTTTGTATGCGCTCCCAGGTGAGGACTGGGCATTCGACCCATAGTTGGTTGTTGTTTTTATCAAGGGCTTGGACTACCATCGGGGAGAGGCGTATTCGTGCTTGTTGGATGTCTTTCTCCGTGACTGAGTTTGGAGGCGGGTTAGGGCAGGTTTCGCTCAGAGCTTTGTATTTGTCAATGAGGCGACCAAGTCGATACTTGTTACGGTGCGGCAGTTTTTCAGCCATGGTTTTGCAGTCGAGTTCCGCTGAAGTCACGGTATTGGTTTGGAGACGTTCAAAGTCAACAGTAGGAAGGCGTAAGGCAGTTTGTATTCGCTTCACGAAGGTAATTGTAGATTTGAGAAGCGACTTGAGGATAAAACCGGGTGTGGGATGTGGTATTGTTGATGCGCTGAGTTTGTCTATCTTTCCCAAGGTTCCTTTTTGTGATGCTAGACAAAAAGAGGCATGTGATGTCCAGATTGTTCCAGCTTCGACAAGTACAGGCGGGCTTTTTCATCGTATGTGGTTGGAGTTTAAAGTGCGCAAGGTGTCTCGGGGCATTGATAAGGCTTGAAGCGATAGAGGCTGGTTTTTTGTAGCTGACTTTGCAAAGGGAGAGAAGGGTTTTTCTCATGTTATTGTCAGAGAGGAAGATGCGCAGAATAAGTCCTTGTAGGGTGCGAAGAGTTCTCCTGTTCACGCACATCCTATCGTTCGTCTCCATGGTGTAGGTTCTGTTGGACAGGATCAGGGGGTGCTTCTTCCGGAAGTGATGTGACAATACGTTACATGCATAGAGTTTCGTTCGGTGGTTTTCGATGTTATTTGCTTGTTGCCATAGGTGTAGTGCCTGGTAGGCGGTTGCTCTGCGTAAGTGTTTGATCCAACGGTAAGGGTGGTATGCTATAAGTTCGACGTGCAGTTCCTTGGTTAATTCAAGAATTGCTCCCGAGGTTGATAGGCGTAGTAAGCAGTGGACTTCAGGTTTGGTCAGATAGCATCGGGCTGCTGTCGAGCGTAGTAATATGTATGGTTGTCTTTTTGATATTTGAGATCCCTCGTAGATTTTCGTGGTTCCATAGAAGCGTGAGATGTAGTCCCAGTCGTTGAGACCATACCCATGGCCATATTTTCGGAGTTGAAAGATAGTATTAGGGTCAAGATCGTCGAAGATGGCAGAAATTGAGAGGCGTATGAGCGGGGGTCCTGGATTAGGTATTCCCAAAAGGTAAGGTTGCTGGTATGTCGTTGAGCGTTGGCAAGACTTCTGCATTGCATAGAGCATACGGTTGGGTGATCATAGTCGCATACTTCATGTGGGAATACAGGTCGATGGCGAGAGAAGGGTCTTGGGATTTCGTTGGTGAGATATGTTGCTGAGGGGTAGGCTCTACGTCTCATGTTGAGGTTCGGCTTTAGCTGAATTTCGATTCCATACTTCGTCTGTTGGTCCGGGCTGAGTTTTGTTCCATCTTTGTTCCTGAACGCGGGAGGGGTCCCATTAGGAGGAGAGGTATGGATAAGAAGCGGTGCATTCCCAGTTGGTTGCCCACAGATAGGAGACGGGTTGTCCTGGTTGGTGCGTGTTCGAGGTATTGAAGTTTCGCATGCCTCTGAGTTCTGATTTCATTCTCTTTTCCCACTGGAAAGATTCACCTATGTAGCTATGTACTGTGTCCGGGGCGATGATGCCATACTAAATAAATAACCTGCATTCTTCCAGGGTCCGGAATAGCAAACGGTAAAGCTGCTCTGTTTTGGTGTTGCAGTAGATAGAGCATGGGTTTGAAGCGGCGAAGGGCAGGGTGAGTTTTGTTGAAGGTAAGAGCTGCAATTAGTATGTAGTAGGTTGTTTTCATAAGGGGTGTGTATGCGGACCAACGGATTCTTGACTTGATGAGGGCTGATTTTGCGTTGAGGAGCTGTGTGCTGAGTAGCCGGAAGAGTCTTCTGGCGATGGCGAAGTTAGTAGACATAGTTGTGGAGTGTCGCTGAGCGTCAGTAAGGGTCCATTCTGTTAATTTGGTTAGGTATTGTATTCTATTTTTGAATTTACGGAGCGTGTGTAGTGACGCTTCAATCCAGCGGAAGCACTTCAGACATCCCTAGTTCGTCTTCTTTGCATTCTCATCCTTTCTTGTACGCTTCCGACCGGATGCACGCGTATCCGTTGGAGACAGGGCAGAGAGGGCTGGGCTGGCTGGTTTTGCAGGGATGGACTCCTTAGGGGCTGTTTTGGGTTGTTCAGTTGTTTGTTCCGGGTCGCTCTTGCTTGTCTGTTCTGATTCTTCAGCTTTGCCATCTTCCGTTTCCAGTGTCTTGTGGGATTAGTTGCTCCGGTGTGGTTGCTTCCTTTGCTAGTTGGGTAGTCTTGTCCAGTGTGCCAGTAGAAGGTGGTGTTGGCGGTATCTCATCCTTGCTGGAGTCACAGGCGGCATGTTCGGATGGAGTTTGATTGTTGGATTGGTTCGTCTTGTTCACAGGCTCCAGCGATTGCGTTGATGAGCTGCTGTTGTTGCTGCTGCTGCTGTTGTTGCTGTTGCCGGTGGCAGTCAGAGATGGGTTGGGGCAAGGGGGTGCGTCACGGATAGAACTGCTCACTACAGACGAGACAGGCGTTGTAGTGGGTCCTTCGGGAGTGGGGTTGCCAGTATTGATGTCTAGGATATTGTTGTTTGCTGCAGTACCTTGTTGCGTTGTTGCTATTGTTGCTGCTCCTCGAGCGAATTTCAGAAGCTCTTCCATTGCTGGTAGGTTCGATAAAAGTGTCAGCAGTGTTTGCTTGTTATCTCCAAATTGGAGTGTAGGCAGTTGGTCCGCTTGAGTGACTTTTGCAGGGTCTGGGTTGTTGACGATGATGACGATGATGATGACGACGAGAATGTCGAGCTCGTTGCGTTTGGGGTCGAGGATGCTGCATTGACTTGACGTCGGCTATAGTTCGGGGCATTGGTAAGTTAGAGAAGTTAATAGGATTGGGCAGTGACCTCGCTTGGATTTTGGCTTGTTTTCGTGAGAGGCGGAAATGTTCGGGTCGAGGGTCATGCCTAGAGCAAGGAACAGCTGTGCATCATCTGCTCTAATATCAGGTTCATCGTCATCGGCAGAGTCACCAGAGGTATAGTAAGCTGAGATATTAGTAAGGGGCAAGGGTTGTTGAGGGAAAACTAAGGCATGGGAATTGCGAAAACGGGCAGAAGAGACCGCTGCGTCATCGTCTTCATCATCTTCTTCTTCCTGTAGATGCCATGCTTCTTTTGATGGTGCTATTGCTTCTTTCGTCGTTAGGAAGGGTATCTGCGATGGCCGAGCGCGAGCTATAGGTCAAAGGCAAAGGGGACGTATTTGTTATAGTTTTGTAAGTAGGGTAAGTCATGGTAGAATCGGTAGTTGTCAAGATTTGTTTTCGGTTGTGTTTCTTTTGTCAACCTCGATGAGCTGCTTGTCTGAGAGTCAAGTTCCAGAGATTCGTTGTTCTTCGTCTTTTCTTGTTTCTGGCTGTCTGAGGCATGGGTGCGTTTCCAGAGTTCAAAGTTGAGTTGCGTTTCGGTGGTCTCGTCATTTGTCTCCTTCTTGCTCTTCTTGGTTGGCTTTGCTACGTTTGAAGTAGTAGTTCGATCTTTGCGTCTTAGTGCAGGTTCACGTGCCAATGCTGACGATGCTGTCGGTTGGTCCGTTGACGTAGATTGATGTGGTGTGCGATGCAAAGTGGGCTTGACAGGTATCTGACGGTAATCCTTTGCAATGCAGCCAGCGTCTTCGTAGTGTGTTTCAATGAAGGTTAGCATTGAGAGAAGTGCTTTTGCGAGGCAGTCATTGAGAGCGTCACCCATTCTCCACTGAAGCTGCTGCTGTAGTACAGACTTCTTGAGGGTATCAAACCAGAGGCTCGAGATCTTGTAGAAGTATGAGTGCCGTCTGATTTCATTGGCAGTGAGAGCTTCATTCTCTTGTGTGCCTGCTTCACGGTCGGGAGAGATTTGGACAGCATGTAGGCGGTCATACAGGTGTGCTACTAGTTTCCAAGACCAGTACCAGTTCTTTGTAAGCAAGTGGATCATCCCATCAAACGAAATGCATTGCAGTTCCGTATCCTCTGGAAAGCGTACGTGACCGGCTCTAGCTGCTTCAACCATAGCTTTGTTTAGGGCTGTTCGTTTTACATTGGTGGGAGAGGTGTCAGGGATCTGTGCCCAAAGAATTTTGATACAGGCACGGTGTGCTCCTCCATAGAAGGGCATGAGTAGTGGGGGGCGTTTGACTGTTCGTGATACAGGAGTATTCAGCCATTCGAGAATCCGTTCCTCATCTCTTGGTTCTTGATTGTTGTCAGCACCCAGATCAATCTTCTGACTTTTCGAGAGTAGTGTGTGTTTCCAATCGCTGGCTTGTCCATTGGTGAATTTCATGAAGAGGGTAGTGTGGCAAACATCCAAACTAGCTATACGGTCGTAGTGTAGTGCAGAGGGTCGATGGTTGTTACGTGGTCGTTCTTGTCGTGCTTGTTGCTGCTGGTTTTTCTTTTCTTGTTCTCTTTCGTTGAATATGCGTCTCATACTTTTGCCATAAGGGTCAGGAGGGTTGAATGGGGCGACGTGCTCTGGCTCCTTCGGGGAAGTAGTAGTAGTAGAGACTGACTGAGAGCGTGAGCGAGTTTGGTTTTGTTGTCGTTGTGTCAGTAGCTAGAGTTGAATTCACTGCTTTGTTTTGAGCTCGGTTGCGAGTTTGAGTTTTGTCTGGGTCGTCGTTCCTCTCTACGAGCACGTTGCCTGTTGTTGTCAGGGGGTTGTCGTCTGTCTGCCCGTGGGGATAGGGATTGTCTTTTTCCTGAGTAGGAGCGTTGTTGGCTTCTTGCGGGGCTTCGCCCTCGACTTGGTACGTAGTTTTGTTTTTTGTCATCACGTTGGTAGGGTTGTTGGTGATGTGTGTTGCGAGGGGACCTCGACCTTCTTCCACGGCGTGGTGAGGTCGACCTGCTTCTCCGACGGTACGTGTCCTGATGTCGTTGGCTCTGATTCCCATGTTCATATCTTCTTGAGTCGTCTCCAGAGCGTGAGGGTTTGTTTCTACGAAGATTGCTCATTCGTAGGCGGTCTGGTTGGCCAGACGTGTCGAATCCCGAACCCTAAGAAGGGCAAGGATGCAAACTTAACTTTCAATAATGGTTATTTATTAACAGGGGTTTACCAGACCACGCGTGACCGTGCTCCGAGACCCCTTTGCTGTTAGTACAAGTAAGTGTAGAGTTTCGTTCAAGTAAGATAAGGGTAAGGTAAGGGTCAAGGAAGGTTTGTTTGTCAGCGTGTGAGCTGTGCTCACTTCGGAGGTTCTTGTTGGTAAGATTGTGATGCGGAGTTGTAGTTGCGTGGTAACGGATCAGTGTAGTTCTGTTAGAGTGGAAGGTTAAGTAGCACGGCTAGTGAGAGAAAATTACAAGTTGATATGGGTGAAAGGGGAAATTGTCAAAGTAAAAGGGCAAATTGCACCTGGGATGAAAAATTACTGGTAATAGAAAAAGTATTGATTAGCGACTCGTATTTTGTAATAAGTTCATCAGTAAAACGTATTAGTGTTTAAGTGCATGCGCATGATTGCCAATGAAAAATAACTACTTTCAAAAGCAGGAAAAAAAAAAATAAAATAAACTTGTAAAAATTTAAAAGAAAAGTGTAATATGACGGTGTAGTGAGTCTGTTTACTCAGTCGTAGTACTGGTTGCAAAAATGCTGTTGCCAATTGGTAACTGAGTTTGTTTGAAAAAATAAGAATTGAAAAAATTATATTTTTTTGAATACAATGTGGAAAAATGATCATTTAGTATTGGTAAAGACTTTTGTAAATTGACATGTTATTATCTTTAGAATCAGAGCTAATATTTGAGCGCATAGATTGCAATAGCGAATTAGTATAAAATACAAACAACAAAAAACAGCTTCCTTTCAGATGAGATTATGAAATGAAAACAGCAACTAATTTGTCTCCATGATGTTGTGAGTTGACACGGACGACAACAAAAACAAAAACAAACATTATTTGGTTTTTCGAAGATGTAAAGAAACTCAAAAAACGAAAACAAAACCATGTGCTTCACAAATCAATTTTACATTACTTGCTTTTGTCAAATAAAACCATACATGTCAGAAATAGAATGTGAAGCGGTGAACATGCAAACATATTTAGCAATCTCGAGGGTGATTGCAAGCACAAACGAAATATAAAAAGTAAACATGCATGATAACATCACCAATAAGTAGGACAAAGTATGTGGAAAAGGGGAGCAAAACACAAGAAAAAAATATCGTTGGTCAGCAAACAAAACATGTTTGTGTACACAGCAAGGGTAACGTGAGTGTGGAATTGGGCAGGCAAACACGTAGCAATGTTGCAAGCTGGAAATAGAACAGAGTACAAGTACACAGTGATTATGTAATGAGAAAAAAGCAAGTTGTTCTGTTATTTTCTTGATTTTATTTTCTCAAACATGACTTTCTTAAATATATTTCTCTCTATTCTCAGTGTGTCATGCACACGTGATGTGCTAAAAGACGCACACACACACACAAATGCATGGGTGGTGGACGTATAAGCTTGTGACAACATGTGAAATAATTCATAACAGCAAAAACACACAAAACACAGAAAAATGGATTGCACAAAAACACACGAAATGCGTGCACTGTCTGCTTGAATTCTCTGCACATACACAACAACATGTGAAACCAACAAGGCAGATCACATAGGCGTCACACACCGTCAGGCTGAGAATTCAAGGTTAGCTGGCAAAGCAACAAAAAAGTGTGGGGGTCATGAATGACATAAATTGCTTTATGTTGTGACAAATACAAGTTTTGCTGTATTCTGTTTCTATTCGAGCTGTGTGCACACAATCATACTGCTCTTTTTTCATCACCTCTTTCCTATGCTTTCTTACCTATGGGCGCATGTGTATGTACAAATATTGATGTGACAGAAGGAAGCGTTTGTGTAATGTAAACTGTTAGGAGTCACGCGTTTCTACTGTGACCTTCAGAATTAACGAAAACAGAACTATGCTCCTCCCACATCCTTTCCGACGGTCTTCGTTTGCTAAGGTGTCTTGTCTATCTGAACAGAAATATCTAATCTCTATGTATTTTGCATGCGCTTTGTCAAACAAAAACCAAAAACTATTCACGGCATGATCTTTTCCAACCAAATAATATCCACTTGTAATAAAAATAAAATAATCTATAATTGGAAAGACGATACACATAGAAGTAGCTGTTTCAATATCTTTTTTTCATGAAAACATGAACCAAATTATATTGATGCTACTTTCCACTATTTTCTTTGTAAACCCACGCTGCCAGTGACTTAATTATTAGTGTTTAAGTGCATGCGCATGATTGCCAATGAAAAATAACTACTTTCAGAAGCAGGAAAAAATAAAAAAAAAAATAAATTTGTAAAAATTTAAAAGAAAAGTGTAATATGACGGTGTAGTGAGTCTGTTTACTCAGTCGTAGTACTGGTTGCAAAAATGCTGTTGCCAATTGGTAACTGAGTTTGTTTGAAAAAATAAGAATTGAAAAAATTATATTTTTTTGAATACAATGTGGAAAAATGATCACTTAGTATTGGTAAAGACTTTTGTAAATTGACATGTTATTATCTTTAGAATCAGAGCTAATATTTGAGCGCATAGATTGCAATAGCGAATTAGTATAAAATACAAACGACAAAAAACAGCTTCCTTTCAGATGAGATTATGAAATGAAAACAGCAACTAATTTGTCTCCATGATGTTGTGAGTTGACACGGACGACAACAAAAACAAAAACAAACATTATTTGGTTTTTCGAAGATGTAAAGAAACTCAAAAAACGAAAACAAAACCATGTGCTTCACAAAGCAATTTTACGTTTACTTGCTTTTGTCAAATAAAACCATACATGTCAGAAATAGAATGTGAAGCGGTGAACATGCAAACCTATTTAGCAATCTCGAGGGTGATTGCAAGCACAAACGAAATATAAAAAGTAAACATGCATGATAACATCACCAATAAGTAGGACAAAGTATGTGGAAAAGGGGAGCAAAACACAAGAAAAAAATATCGTTGGTCAGCAAACAAAACATGTTTGTGTACACAGCAAGGGTAACGTGAGTGTGGAATTGGGCAGGCAAACACGTAGCAATGTTGCAAGCTGGAAATAGAACAGAGTACATGTACACAGTGATTATGTAATGAGAAAAAAGCAAGTTGTTCTGTTATTTTCTTGATTTTATTTTCTCAAACATGACTTTCTTAAATATATTTCTCTCTATTCTCAGTGTGTCATGCACACGTGATGTGCTAAAAGACGCACACACACACACAAATGCATGGGTGGTGGACGTATAAGCTTGTGACAACATGTGAAATAATTCATAACAGCAAAAACACACAAAACACAGAAAAATGGATTGCACAAAAACACACGAAATGCGTGCACTGTCTGCTTGAATTCTCTGCACATACACAACAACATGTGAAACCAACAAGGCAGATCACATAGGCGTCACACACCGTCAGGCTGAGAATTCAAGGTTAGCTGACAAAGCAACAACAAAGTGTGGGGGTTATGAATGACATAAATTGCTTTATGTTGTGACAAATACAAGTTTTGCTGTATTCTGTTTCTATTCGAGCTGTGTGCACACAATCATACTGCTCTTTTTTCATCACCTCTTTCCTATGCTTTCTTACCTATGGGCGCATGTGTATGTACAAATATTGATGTGACAGAAGGAAGCGTTTGTGTAATGTAAACTGTTAGGAGTCACGCGTTTCTACTGTGACCTTCAGAATTAACGAAAACAGAACTATGCTCCTCCCACATCCTTTCCGACGGTCTTCGTTTGCTAAGGTGTCTTGTCTATCTGAACAGAAATATCTAATCTCTATGTATTTTGCATGCGCTTTGTCAAGCAAAAACCAAAAACTATTCACGGCATGCTCTTTTCCAACCAAATAATATCCACTTGTAATAAAAATAAAATAATCTATAATTGGAAAGACGATACACATAGAAGTAGCTGTTTCAATATCTTTTTTTCATGAAAACATGAACCAAATTATATTGATGCTACTTTCCACTATTTTCTTTGTAAACCCACGCTGCCAGTGACTTAATTATTAGTGTTTAAGTGCATGCGCATGATTGCCAATGAAAAATAACTACTTTCAGAAGCAGGAAAAAAAAAAATAAACTTGTAAAAATTTAAAAGAAAAGTGTAATATGACGGTGTAGTGAGTCTGTTTACTCAGTCGTAGTACTGGTTGCAAAAATGCTGTTGCCAATTGGTAACTGAGTTTGTTTGAAAAAATAAGAATTGAAAAAATTATATTTTTTTGAATACAATGTGGAAAAATGATCACTTAGTATTGGTAAAGACTTTTGTAAATTGACATGTTATTATCTTTAGAATCAGAGCTAATATTTGAGCGCATAGATTGCAATAGCGAATTAGTATAAAATACAAACGACAAAAAACAGCTTCCTTTCAGATGAGATTATGAAATGAAAACAGCAACTAATTTGTCTCCATGATGTTGTGAGTTGACACGGACGACAACAAAAACAAAAACAAACATTATTTGGTTTTTCGAAGATGTAAAGAAACTCAAAAAACGAAAACAAAACCATGTGCTTCACAAAGCAATTTTACATTACTTGCTTTTGTCAAATAAAACCATACATGTCAGAAATAGAATGTGAAGCGGTGAACATGCAAACATATTTAGCAATCTCGAGGGTGATTGCAAGCACAAACGAAATATAAAAAGTAAACATGCATGATAACATCACCAATAGGTAGGACAAAGTATGTGGAAAAGGGGAGCAAAACACAAGAAAAAAATATCGTTGGTCAGCAAACAAAACATGTTTGTGTACACAGCAAGGGTAACGTGAGTGTGGAATTGGGCAGGCAAACACGTAGCAATGTTGCAAGCTGGAAATAGAACAGAGTACAAGTACACAGTGATTATGTAATGAGAAAAAAGCAAGTTGTTCTGTTATTTTCTTGATTTTATTTTCTCAAACATGACTTTCTTAAATATATTTCTCTCTATTCTCAGTGTGTCATGCACACGTGATGTGCTAAAAGACGCACACACACACACAAATGCATGGGTGGTGGACGTATAAGCTTGTGACAACATGTGAAATAATTCATAACAGCAAAAACACACAAAACACAGAAAAATGGATTGCACAAAAACACACGAAATGCGTGCACTGTCTGCTTGAATTCTCTGCACATACACAACAACATGTGAAACCAACAAGGCAGATCACATAGGCGTCACACACCGTCAGGCTGAGAATTCAAGGTTAGCTGGCAAAGCAACAACAAAGTGTGGGGGTTATGAATGACATAAATTGCTTTATGTTGTGACAAATACAAGTTTTGCTGTATTCTGTTTCTATTCGAGCTGTGTGCACACAATCATACTGCTCTTTTTTCAGCACCTCTTTCCTATGCTTTCTTACCTATGGGCGCATGTGTATGTACAAATATTGATGTGACAGAAGGAAGCGTTTGTGTAATGTAAACTGTTAGGAGTCACGCGTTTCTACTGTGACCTTCAGAATTAACGAAAACAGAACTATGCTCCTCCCACATCCTTTCCGACGGTCTTCGTTTGCTAAGGTGTCTTGTCTATCTGAACAGAAATATCTAATCTCTATGTATTTTGCATGCGCTTTGTCAAACAAAAACCAAAAACTATTCACGGCATGCTCTTTTCCAACCAAATAATATCCACTTGTAATAAAAATAAAATAATCTATAATTGGAAAGACGATACACATAGAAGTAGCTGTTTCAATATCTTTTTTTCATGACAACATGAACCAAATTATATTGATGCTACTTTCCACTATTTTCTTTGTAAACCCACGCTGCCAGTGACTTAATTATTAGTGTTTAAGTGCATGCGCATGATTGCCAATGAAAAATAACTACTTTCAGAAGCCGGAAAAAATAAAAAATAAAATAAACTTGTAAAAATTTAAAAGAAAAGTGTAATATGACGGTGTAGTGAGTCTGTTTACTCAGTCGTAGTACTGGTTGCAAAAATGCTGTTGCCAATTGGTAACTGAGTTTGTTTGAAAAAATAAGAATTGAAAAAATTATATTTTTTTGAATACAATGTGGAAAAATGATCACTTAGTATTGGTAAAGACTTTTGTAAATTGACATGTTATTATCTTTAGAATCAGAGCTAATATTTGAGCGCATAGATTGCAATAGCGAATTAGTATAAAATACAAACGACAAAAAACACTTCCTTTCAGATGAGATTATGAAATGAAAACAGCAACTAATTTGTCTCCATGATGTTGTGAGTTGACACGGACGACAACAAAAACAAAAACAAACATTATTTGGTTTTTCGAAGATGTAAAGAAACTCAAAAAACGAAAACAAAACCATGTGCTTCACAAAGCAATTTTACATTACTTGCTTTTGTCAAATAAAACCATACATGTCAGAAATAGAATGTGAAGCGGTGAACATGCAAACCTATTTAGCAATCTCGAGGGTGATTGCAAGCACAAACGAAATATAAAAAGTAAACATGCATGATAACATCACCAATAAGTAGGACAAAGTATGTGGAAAAGGGGAGCAAAACACAAGAAAAAAATATCGTTGGTCAGCAAACAAAACATGTTTGTGTACACAGCAAGGGTAACGTGAGTGTGGAATTGGGCAGGCAAACACGTAGCAATGTTGCAAGCTGGAAATAGAACAGAGTACATGTACACAGTGATTATGTAATGAGAAAAAAGCAAGTTGTTCTGTTATTTTCTTGATTTTATTTTCTCAAACATGACTTTCTTAAATATATTTCTCTCTATTCTCAGTGTGTCATGCACACGTGATGTGCTAAAAGACGCACACACACACACAAATGCATGGGTGGTGGACGTATAAGCTTGTGACAACATGTGAAATAATTCATAACAGCA
Organism: Paulinella micropora; assembly: GCA_019918135.1. Classification (NCBI taxonomy): domain Eukaryota; phylum Cercozoa; class Imbricatea; order Euglyphida; family Paulinellidae; genus Paulinella; species Paulinella micropora. The sequence continues at coordinate 95,626 of WBZZ01005636.1, forward strand.
AAAACACACAAAACACAGAAAAATGGATTGCACAAAAACACACGAAATGCGTGCACTGTCTGCTTGAATTCTCTGCACATACACAACAACATGTGAAACCAACAAGGCAGATCACATAGGCGTCACACACCGTCAGGCTGAGAATTCAAGGTTAGCTGGCAAAGCAACAACAAAGTGTGGGGGTTATGAATGACATAAATTGCTTTATGTTGTGACAAATACAAGTTTTGCTGTATTCTGTTTCTATTCGAGCTGTGTGCACACAATCATACTGCTCTTTTTTCATCACCTCTTTCCTATGCTTTCTTACCTATGGGCGCATGTGTATGTACAAATATTGATGTGACAGAAGGAAGCGTTTGTGTAATGTAAACTGTTAGGAGTCACGCGTTTCTACTGTGACCTTCAGAATTAACGAAAACAGAACTATGCTCCTCCCACATCCTTTCCGACGGTCTTCGTTTGCTAAGGTGTCTTGTCTATCTGAACAGAAATATCTAATCTCTATGTATTTTGCATGCGCTTTGTCAAACAAAAACCAAAAACTATTCACGGCATGCTCTTTTCCAACCAAATAATATCCACTTGTAATAAAAATAAAATAATCTATAATTGGAAAGACGATACACATAGAAGTAGCTGTTTCAATATCTTTTTTTCATGAAAACATGAACCAAATTATATTGATGCTACTTTCCACTATTTTCTTTGTAAACCCACGCTGCCAGTGACTTAATTATTAGTGTTTAAGTGCATGCGCATGATTGCCAATGAAAAATAACTACTTTCAGAAGCCGGAAAAAATAAAAAATAAAATAAACTTGTAAAAATTTAAAAGAAAAGTGTAATATGACGGTGTAGTGAGTCTGTTTACTCAGTCGTAGTACTGGTTGCAAAAATGCTGTTGCCAATTGGTAACTGAGTTTGTTTGAAAAAATAAGAATTGAAAAAATTATATTTTTTTGAATACAATGTGGAAAAATGATCACTTAGTATTGGTAAAGACTTTTGTAAATTGACATGTTATTATCTTTAGAATCAGAGCTAATATTTGAGCGCATAGATTGCAATAGCGAATTAGTATAAAATACAAACGACAAAAAACACTTCCTTTCAGATGAGATTATGAAATGAAAACAGCAACTAATTTGTCTCCATGATGTTGTGAGTTGACACGGACGACAACAAAAACAAAAACAAACATTATTTGGTTTTTCGAAGATGTAAAGAAACTCAAAAAACGAAAACAAAACCATGTGCTTCACAAAGCAATTTTACATTACTTGCTTTTGTCAAATAAAACCATACATGTCAGAAATAGAATGTGAAGCGGTGAACATGCAAACCTATTTAGCAATCTCGAGGGTGATTGCAAGCACAAACGAAATATAAAAAGTAAACATGCATGATAACATCACCAATAAGTAGGACAAAGTATGTGGAAAAGGGGAGCAAAACACAAGAAAAAAATATCGTTGGTCAGCAAACAAAACATGTTTGTGTACACAGCAAGGGTAACGTGAGTGTGGAATTGGGCAGGCAAACACGTAGCAATGTTGCAAGCTGGAAATAGAACAGAGTACATGTACACAGTGATTATGTAATGAGAAAAAAGCAAGTTGTTCTGTTATTTTCTTGATTTTATTTTCTCAAACATGACTTTCTTAAATATATTTCTCTCTATTCTCAGTGTGTCATGCACACGTGATGTGCTAAAAGACGCACACACACACACAAATGCATGGGTGGTGGACGTATAAGCTTGTGACAACATGTGAAATAATTCATAACAGCAAAAACACACAAAACACAGAAAAATGGATTGCACAAAAACACACGAAATGCGTGCACTGTCTGCTTGAATTCTCTGCACATACACAACAACATGTGAAACCAACAAGGCAGATCACATAGGCGTCACACACCGTCAGGCTGAGAATTCAAGGTTAGCTGGCAAAGCAACAACAAAGTGTGGGGGTTATGAATGACATAAATTGCTTTATGTTGTGACAAATACAAGTTTTGCTGTATTCTGTTTCTATTCGAGCTGTGTGCACACAATCATACTGCTCTTTTTTCAGCACCTCTTTCCTATGCTTTCTTACCTATGGGCGCATGTGTATGTACAAATATTGATGTGACAGAAGGAAGCGTTTGTGTAATGTAAACTGTTAGGAGTCACGCGTTTCTACTGTGACCTTCAGAATTAACGAAAACAGAACTATGCTCCTCCCACATCCTTTCCGACGGTCTTCGTTTGCTAAGGTGTCTTGTCTATCTGAACAGAAATATCTAATCTCTATGTATTTTGCATGCGCTTTGTCAAACAAAAACCAAAAACTATTCACGGCATGCTCTTTTCCAACCAAATAATATCCACTTGTAATAAAAATAAAATAATCTATAATTGGAAAGACGATACACATAGAAGTAGCTGTTTCAATATCTTTTTTTCATGAAAACATGAACCAAATTATATTGATGCTACTTTCCACTATTTTCTTTGTAAACCCACGCTGCCAGTGACTTAATTATTAGTGTTTAAGTGCATGCGCATGATTGCCAATGAAAAATAACTACTTTCAGAAGCAGGAAAAAAAAAAAAAAAAAAACTTGTAAAAATTTAAAAGAAAAGTGTAATATGACGGTGTAGTGAGTCTGTTTACTCAGTCGTAGTACTGGTTGCAAAAATGCTGTTGCCAATTGGTAACTGAGTTTGTTTGAAAAAATAAGAATTGAAAAAATTATATTTTTTTGAATACAATGTGGAAAAATGATCACTTAGTATTGGTAAAGACTTTTGTAAATTGACATGTTATTATCTTTAGAATCAGAGCTAATATTTGAGCGCATAGATTGCAATAGCGAATTAGTATAAAATACAAACGACAAAAAACACTTCCTTTCAGATGAGATTATGAAATGAAAACAGCAACTAATTTGTCTCCATGATGTTGTGAGTTGACACGGACGACAACAAAAACAAAAACAAACATTATTTGGTTTTTCGAAGATGTAAAGAAACTCAAAAAACGAAAACAAAACCATGTGCTTCACAAAGCAATTTTACATTACTTGCTTTTGTCAAATAAAACCATACATGTCAGAAATAGAATGTGAAGCGGTGAACATGCAAACATATTTAGCAATCTCGAGGGTGATTGCAAGCACAAACGAAATATAAAAAGTAAACATGCATGATAACATCACCAATAAGTAGGACAAAGTATGTGGAAAAGGGGAGCAAAACACAAGAAAAAAATATCGTTAGTCAGCAAACAAAACATGTTTGTGTACACAGCAAGGGTAACGTGAGTGTGGAATTGGGCAGGCAAACACGTAGCAATGTTGCAAGCTGGAAATAGAACAGAGTACATGTACACAGTGATTATGTAATGAGAAAAAAGCAAGTTGTTCTGTTATTTTCTTGATTTTATTTTCTCAAACATGACTTTCTTAAATATATTTCTCTCTATTCTCAGTGTGTCATGCACATGTGATGTGCTAAAAGACGCACACACACACACAAATGCATGGGTGGTGGACGTATAAGCTTGTGACAACATGTGAAATAATTCATAACAGCAAAAACACACAAAACACAGAAAAATGGATTGCACAAAAACACACGAAATGCGTGCACTGTCTGCTTGAATTCTCTGCACATACACAACAACATGTGAAACCAACAAGGCAGATCACATAGGCGTCACACACCGTCAGGCTGAGAATTCAAGGTTAGCTGGCAAAGCAACAAAAAAGTGTGGGGGTCATGAATGACATAAATTGCTTTATGTTGTGACAAATACAAGTTTTGCTGTATTCTGTTTCTATTCGAGCTGTGTGCACACAATCATACTGCTCTTTTTTCATCACCTCTTTCCTATGCTTTCTTACCTATGGGCGCATGTGTATGTACAAATATTGATGTGACAGAAGGAAGCGTTTGTGTAATGTAAACTGTTAGGAGTCACGCGTTTCTACTGTGACCTTCAGAATTAACGAAAACAGAACTATGCTCCTCCCACATCCTTTCCGACGGTCTTCGTTTGCTAAGGTGTCTTGTCTATCTGAACAGAAATATCTAATCTCTATGTATTTTGCATGCGCTTTGTCAAACAAAAACCAAAAACTATTCACGGCATGCTCTTTTCCAACCAAATAATATCCACTTGTAATAAAAATAAAATAATCTATAATTGGAAAGACGATACACATAGAAGTAGCTGTTTCAATATCTTTTTTTCATGAAAACATGAACCAAATTATATTGATGCTACTTTCCACTATTTTCTTTGTAAACCCACGCTGCCAGTGACTTAATTATTAGTGTTTAAGTGCATGCGCATGATTGCCAATGAAAAATAACTACTTTCAGAAGCCGGAAAAAATAAAAAATAAAATAAACTTGTAAAAATTTAAAAGAAAAGTGTAATATGACGGTGTAGTGAGTCTGTTTACTCAGTCGTAGTACTGGTTGCAAAAATGCTGTTGCCAATTGGTAACTGAGTTTGTTTGAAAAAATAAGAATTGAAAAAATTATATTTTTTTTGAATACAATGTGGAAAAATGATCACTTAGTATTGGTAAAGACTTTTGTAAATTGACATGTTATTATCTTTAGAATCAGAGCTAATATTTGAGCGCATAGATTGCAATAGCGAATTAGTATAAAATACAAACGACAAAAAACAGCTTCCTTTCAGATGAGATTATGAAATGAAAACAGCAACTAATTTGTCTCCATGATGTTGTGAGTTGACACGGACGACAACAAAAACAAAAACAAACATTATTTGGTTTTTCGAAGATGTAAAGAAACTCAAAAAACGAAAACAAAACCATGTGCTTCACAAAGCAATTTTACATTACTTGCTTTTGTCAAATAAAACCATACATGTCAGAAATAGAATGTGAAGCGGTGAACATGCAAACCTATTTAGCAAGGGTGATTGCAAGCACAAACGAAATATAAAAAGTAAACATGCATGATAACATCACCAATAAGTAGGACAAAGTATGTGGAAAAGGGGAGCAAAACACAAGAAAAAAATATCGTTGGTCAGCAAACAAAACATGTTTGTGTACACAGCAAGGGTAACGTGAGTGTGGAATTGGGCAGGCAAACACGTAGCAATGTTGCAAGCTGGAAATAGAACAGAGTACATGTACACAGTGATTATGTAATGAGAAAAAAGCAAGTTGTTCTGTTATTTTCTTGATTTTATTTTCTCAAACATGACTTTCTTAAATATATTTCTCTCTATTCTCAGTGTGTCATGCACACGTGATGTGCTAAAAGACGCACACACACACACAAATGCATGGGTGGTGGACGTATAAGCTTGTGACAACATGTGAAATAATTCATAACAGCAAAAACACACAAAACACAGAAAAATGGATTGCACAAAAACACACGAAATGCGTGCACTGTCTGCTTGAATTCTCTGCACATACACAACAACATGTGAAACCAACAAGGCAGATCACATAGGCGTCACACACCGTCAGGCTGAGAATTCAAGGTTAGCTGGCAAAGCAACAAAAAAGTGTGGGGGTCATGAATGACATAAATTGCTTTATGTTGTGACAAATACAAGTTTTGCTGTATTCTGTTTCTATTCGAGCTGTGTGCACACAATCATACTGCTCTTTTTTCATCACCTCTTTCCTATGCTTTCTTACCTATGGGCGCATGTGTATGTACAAATATTGATGTGACAGAAGGAAGCGTTTGTGTAATGTAAACTGTTAGGAGTCACGCGTTTCTACTGTGACCTTCAGAATTGACGAAAACAGAACTATGCTCCTCCCACATCCTTTCCGACGGTCTTCGTTTGCTAAGGTGTCTTGTCTATCTGAACAGAAATATCTAATCTCTATGTATTTTGCATGCGCTTTGTCAAGCAAAAACCAAAAACTATTCACGGCATGCTCTTTTCCAACCAAATAATATCCACTTGTAATAAAAATAAAATAATCTATAATTGGAAAGACGATACACATAGAAGTAGCTGTTTCAATATCTTTTTTTCATGAAAACATGAACCAAATTATATTGATGCTACTTTCCACTATTTTCTTTGTAAACCCACGCTGCCAGTGACTTAATTATTAGTGTTTAAGTGCATGCGCATGATTGCCAATGAAAAATAACTACTTTCAGAAGCAGGAAAAAAAAAATAAAATAAACTTGTAAAAATTTAAAAGAAAAGTGTAATATGACGGTGTAGTGAGTCTGTTTACTCAGTCGTAGTACTGGTTGCAAAAATGCTGTTGCCAATTGGTAACTGAGTTTGTTTGAAAAAATAAGAATTGAAAAAATTATATTTTTTTTGAATACAATGTGGAAAAATGATCACTTAGTATTGGTAAAGACTTTTGTAAATTGACATGTTATTATCTTTAGAATCAGAGCTAATATTTGAGCGCATAGATTGCAATAGCGAATTAGTATAAAATACAAACGACAAAAAACAGCTTCCTTTCAGATGAGATTATGAAATGAAAACAGCAACTAATTTGTCTCCATGATGTTGTGAGTTGACACGGACGACAACAAAAACAAAAACAAACATTATTTGGTTTTTCGAAGATGTAAAGAAACTCAAAAAACGAAAACAAAACCATGTGCTTCACAAAGCAATTTTACATTACTTGCTTTTGTCAAATAAAACCATACATGTCAGAAATAGAATGTGAAGCGGTGAACATGCAAACCTATTTAGCAATCTCGAGGGTGATTGCAAGCACAAACGAAATATAAAAAGTAAACATGCATGATAACATCACCAATAAGTAGGACAAAGTATGTGGAAAAGGGGAGCAAAACACAAGAAAAAAATATCGTTGGTCAGCAAACAAAACATGTTTGTGTACACAGCAAGGGTAACGTGAGTGTGGAATTGGGCAGGCAAACACGTAGCAATGTTGCAAGCTGGAAATAGAACAGAGTACATGTACACAGTGATTATGTAATGAGAAAAAAGCAAGTTGTTCTGTTATTTTCTTGATTTTATTTTCTCAAACATGACTTTCTTAAATATATTTCTCTCTATTCTCAGTGTGTCATGCACACGTGATGTGCTAAAAGACGCACACACACACACACAAATGCATGGGTGGTGGACGTATAAGCTTGTGACAACATGTGAAATAATTCATAACAGCAAAAACACACAAAACACAGAAAAATGGATTGCACAAAAACACACGAAATGCGTGCACTGTCTGCTTGAATTCTCTGCACATACACAACAACATGTGAAACCAACAAGGCAGATCACATAGGCGTCACACACCGTCAGGCTGAGAATTCAAGGTTAGCTGGCAAAGCAACAAAAAAGTGTGGGGGTCATGAATGACATAAATTGCTTTATGTTGTGACAAATACAAGTTTTGCTGTATTCTGTTTCTATTCGAGCTGTGTGCACACAATCATACTGCTCTTTTTTCAGCACCTCTTTCCTATGCTTTCTTACCTATGGGCGCATGTGTATGTACAAATATTGATGTGACAGAAGGAAGCGTTTGTGTAATGTAAACTGTTAGGAGTCACGCGTTTCTACTGTGACCTTCAGAATTAACAAAAACAGAACTATGCTCCTCCCACATCCTTTCCGACGGTCTTCGTTTGCTAAGGTGTCTTGTCTATCTGAACAGAAATATCTAATCTCTATGTATTTTGCATGCGCTTTGTCAAACAAAAACCAAAAACTATTCACGGCATGCTCTTTTCCAACCAAATAATATCCACTTGTAATAAAAATAAAATAATCTATAATTGGAAAGACGATACACATAGAAGTAGCTGTTTCAATATCTTTTTTTCATGAAAACATGAACCAAATTATATTGATGCTACTTTCCACTATTTTCTTTGTAAACCCACGCTGCCAGTGACTTAATTATTAGTGTTTAAGTGCATGCGCATGATTGCCAATGAAAAATAACTACTTTCAGAAGCCGGAAAAAATAAAAAATAAAATAAACTTGTAAAAATTTAAAAGAAAAGTGTAATATGACGGTGTAGTGAGTCTGTTTACTCAGTCGTAGTACTGGTTGCAAAAATGCTGTTGCCAATTGGTAACTGAGTTTGTTTGAAAAAATAAGAATTGAAAAAATTATATTTTTTTTGAATACAATGTGGAAAAATGATCACTTAGTATTGGTAAAGACTTTTGTAAATTGACATGTTATTATCTTTAGAATCAGAGCTAATATTTGAGCGCATAGATTGCAATAGCGAATTAGTATAAAATACAAACGAGAAAAAACAGCTTCCTTTCAGATGAGATTATGAAATGAAAACAGCAACTAATTTGTCTCCATGATGTTGTGAGTTGACACGGACGACAACAAAAACAAAAACAAACATTATTTGGTTTTTCGAAGATGTAAAGAAACTCAAAAAACGAAAACAAAACCATGTGCTTCACAAAGCAATTTTACATTACTTGCTTTTGTCAAATAAAACCATACATGTCAGAAATAGAATGTGAAGCGGTGAACATGCAAACCTATTTAGCAAGGGTGATTGCAAGCACAAACGAAATATAAAAAGTAAACATGCATGATAACATCACCAATAAGTAGGACAAAGTATGTGGAAAAGGGGAGCAAAACACAAGAAAAAAATATCGTTGGTCAGCAAACAAAACATGTTTGTGTACACAGCAAGGGTAACGTGAGTGTGGAATTGGGCAGGCAAACACGTAGCAATGTTGCAAGCTGGAAATAGAACAGAGTACATGTACACAGTGATTATGTAATGAGAAAAAAGCAAGTTGTTCTGTTATTTTCTTGATTTTATTTTCTCAAACATGACTTTCTTAAATATATTTCTCTCTATTCTCAGTGTGTCATGCACACGTGATGTGCTAAAAGACGCACACACACACACAAATGCATGGGTGGTGGACGTATAAGCTTGTGACAACATGTGAAATAATTCATAACAGCAAAAACACACAAAACACAGAAAAATGGATTGCACAAAAACACACGAAATGCGTGCACTGTCTGCTTGAATTCTCTGCACATACACAACAACATGTGAAACCAACAAGGCAGATCACATAGGCGTCACACACCGTCAGGCTGAGAATTCAAGGTTAGCTGGCAAAGCAACAACAAAGTGTGGGGGTTATGAATGACATAAATTGCTTTATGTTGTGACAAATACAAGTTTTGCTGTATTCTGTTTCTATTCGAGCTGTGTGCACACAATCATACTGCTCTTTTTTCAGCACCTCTTTCCTATGCTTTCTTACCTATGGGCGCATGTGTATGTACAAATATTGATGTGACAGAAGGAAGCGTTTGTGTAATGTAAACTGTTAGGAGTCACGCGTTTCTACTGTGACCTTCAGAATTAACGAAAACAGAACTATGCTCCTCCCACATCCTTTCCGACGGTCTTCGTTTGCTAAGGTGTCTTGTCTATCTGAACAGAAATATCTAATCTCTATGTATTTTGCATGCGCTTTGTCAAACAAAAACCAAAAACTATTCACGGCATGCTCTTTTCCAACCAAATAATATCCACTTGTAATAAAAATAAAATAATCTATAATTGGAAAGACGATACACATAGAAGTAGCTGTTTCAATATCTTTTTTTCATGAAAACATGAACCAAATTATATTGATGCTACTTTCCACTATTTTCTTTGTAAACCCACGCTGCCAGTGACTTAATTATTAGTGTTTAAGTGCATGCGCATGATTGCCAATGAAAAATAACTACTTTCAGAAGCCGGAAAAAATAAAAAATAAAATAAACTTGTAAAAATTTAAAAGAAAAGTGTAATATGACGGTGTAGTGAGTCTGTTTACTCAGTCGTAGTACTGGTTGCAAAAATGCTGTTGCCAATTGGTAACTGAGTTTGTTTGAAAAAATAAGAATTGAAAAAATTATATTTTTTTTGAATACAATGTGGAAAAATGATCACTTAGTATTGGTAAAGACTTTTGTAAATTGACATGTTATTATCTTTAGAATCAGAGCTAATATTTGAGCGCATAGATTGCAATAGCGAATTAGTATAAAATACAAACGACAAAAAACAGCTTCCTTTCAGATGAGATTATGAAATGAAAACAGCAACTAATTTGTCTCCATGATGTTGTGAGTTGACACGGACGACAACAAAAACAAAAACAAACATTATTTGGTTTTTCGAAGATGTAAAGAAACTCAAAAAACGAAAACAAAACCATGTGCTTCACAAAGCAATTTTACATTACTTGCTTTTGTCAAATAAAACCATACATGTCAGAAATAGAATGTGAAGCGGTGAACATGCAAACCTATTTAGCAATCTCGAGGGTGATTGCAAGCACAAACGAAATATAAAAAGTAAACATGCATGATAACATCACCAATAAGTAGGACAAAGTATGTGGAAAAGGGGAGCAAAACACAAGAAAAAAATATCGTTGGTCAGCAAACAAAACATGTTTGTGTACACAGCAAGGGTAACGTGAGTGTGGAATTGGGCAGGCAAACACGTAGCAATGTTGCAAGCTGGAAATAGAACAGAGTACATGTACACAGTGATTATGTAATGAGAAAAAAGCAAGTTGTTCTGTTATTTTCTTGATTTTATTTTCTCAAACATGACTTTCTTAAATATATTTCTCTCTATTCTCAGTGTGTCATGCACACGTGATGTGCTAAAAGACGCACACACACACACAAATGCATGGGTGGTGGACGTATAAGCTTGTGACAACATGTGAAATAATTCATAACAGCAAAAACACACAAAACACAGAAAAATGGATTGCACAAAAACACACGAAATGCGTGCACTGTCTGCTTGAATTCTCTGCACATACACAACAACATGTGAAACCAACAAGGCAGATCACATAGGCGTCACACACCGTCAGGCTGAGAATTCAAGGTTAGCTGGCAAAGCAACAAAAAAGTGTGGGGGTTATGAATGACATAAATTGCTTTATGTTGTGACAAATACAAGTTTTGCTGTATTCTGTTTCTATTCGAGCTGTGTGCACACAATCATACTGCTCTTTTTTCATCACCTCTTTCCTATGCTTTCTTACCTATGGGCGCATGTGTATGTACAAATATTGATGTGACAGAAGGAAGCGTTTGTGTAATGTAAACTGTTAGGAGTCACGCGTTTCTACTGTGACCTTCAGAATTAACGAAAACAGAACTATGCTCCTCCCACATCCTTTCCGACGGTCTTCGTTTGCTAAGGTGTCTTGTCTATCTGAACAGAAATATCTAATCTCTATGTATTTTGCATGCGCTTTGTCAAACAAAAACCAAAAACTATTCACGGCATGCTCTTTTCCAACCAAATAATATCCACTTGTAATAAAAATAAAATAATCTATAATTGGAAAGACGATACACATAGAAGTAGCTGTTTCAATATCTTTTTTTCATGAAAACATGAACCAAATTATATTGATGCTACTTTCCACTATTTTCTTTGTAAACCCACGCCGCCAGTGACTTAATTATTAGTGTTTAAGTGCATGCGCATGATTGCCAATGAAAAATAACTACTTTCAGAAGCAGGAAAAAAAAATAAACTTGTAAAAATTTAAAAGAAAAGTGTAATATGACGGTGTAGTGAGTCTGTTTACTCAGTCGTAGTACTGGTTGCAAAAATGCTGTTGCCAATTGGTAACTGAGTTTGTTTGAAAAAATAAGAATTGAAAAAATTATATTTTTTTTTGAATACAATGTGGAAAAATGATCACTTAGTATTGGTAAAGACTTTTGTAAATTGACATGTTATTATCTTTAGAATCAGAGCTAATATTTGAGCGCATAGATTGCAATAGCGAATTAGTATAAAATACAAACGACAAAAAACAGCTTCCTTTCAGATGAGATTATGAAATGAAAACAGCAACTAATTTGTCTCCATGATGTTGTGAGTTGACACGGACGACAACAAAAACAAAAACAAACATTATTTGGTTTTTCGAAGATGTAAAGAAACTCAAAAAACGAAAACAAAACCATGTGCTTCACAAAGCAATTTTACATTACTTGCTTTTGTCAAATAAAACCATACATGTCAGAAATAGAATGTGAAGCGGTGAACATGCAAACCTATTTAGCAATCTCGAGGGTGATTGCAAGCACAAACGAAATATAAAAAGTAAACATGCATGATAACATCACCAATAAGTAGGACAAAGTATGTGGAAAAGGGGAGCAAAACACAAGAAAAAAATATCGTTGGTCAGCAAACAAAACATGTTTGTGTACACAGCAAGGGTAACGTGAGTGTGGAATTGGGCAGGCAAACACGTAGCAATGTTGCAAGCTGGAAATAGAACAGAGTACATGTACACAGTGATTATGTAATGAGAAAAAAGCAAGTTGTTCTGTTATTTTCTTGATTTTATTTTCTCAAACATGACTTTCTTAAATATATTTCTCTCTATTCTCAGTGTGTCATGCACACGTGATGTGCTAAAAGACGCACACACACACACAAATGCATGGGTGGTGGACGTATAAGCTTGTGACAACATGTGAAATAATTCATAACAGCAAAAACACACAAAACACAGAAAAATGGATTGCACAAAAACACACGAAATGCGTGCACTGTCTGCTTGAATTCTCTGCACATACACAACAACATGTGAAACCAACAAGGCAGATCACATAGGCGTCACACACCGTCAGGCTGAGAATTCAAGGTTAGCTGGCAAAGCAACAAAAAAGTGTGGGGGTCATGAATGACATAAATTGCTTTATGTTGTGACAAATACAAGTTTTGCTGTATTCTGTTTCTATTCGAGCTGTGTGCACACAATCATACTGCTCTTTTTTTATCACCTCTTTCCTATGCTTTCTTACCTATGGGCGCATGTGTATGTACAAATATTGATGTGACAGAAGGAAGCGTTTGTGTAATGTAAACTGTTAGGAGTCACGCGTTTCTACTGTGACCTTCAGAATTAACGAAAACAGAACTATGCTCCTCCCACATCCTTTCCGACGGTCTTCGTTTGCTAAGGTGTCTTGTCTATCTGAACAGAAATATCTAATCTCTATGTATTTTGCATGCGCTTTGTCAAACAAAAACCAAAAACTATTCACGGCATGCTCTTTTCCAACCAAATAATATCCACTTGTAATAAAAATAAAATAATCTATAATTGGAAAGACGATACACATAGAAGTAGCTGTTTCAATATCTTTTTTTCATGAAAACATGAACCAAATTATATTGATGCTACTTTCCACTATTTTCTTTGTAAACCCACGCCGCCAGTGACTTAATTATTAGTGTTTAAGTGCATGCGCATGATTGCCAATGAAAAATAACTACTTTCAGAAGCAGGAAAAAAAAATAAACTTGTAAAAATTTAAAAGAAAAGTGTAATATGACGGTGTAGTGAGTCTGTTTACTCAGTCGTAGTACTGGTTGCAAAAATGCTGTTGCCAATTGGTAACTGAGTTTGTTTGAAAAAATAAGAATTGAAAAAATTATATTTTTTTTGAATACAATGTGGAAAAATGATCACTTAGTATTGGTAAAGACTTTTGTAAATTGACATGTTATTATCTTTAGAATCAGAGCTAATATTTGAGCGCATAGATTGCAATAGCGAATTAGTATAAAATACAAACGAGAAAAAACAGCTTCCTTTCAGATGAGATTATGAAATGAAAACAGCAACTAATTTGTCTCCATGATGTTGTGAGTTGACACGGACGACAACAAAAACAAAAACAAACATTATTTGGTTTTTCGAAGATGTAAAGAAACTCAAAAAACGAAAACAAAACCATGTGCTTCACAAAGCAATTTTACATTACTTGCTTTTGTCAAATAAAACCATACATGTCAGAAATAGAATGTGAAGCGGTGAACATGCAAACCTATTTAGCAAGGGTGATTGCAAGCACAAACGAAATATAAAAAGTAAACATGCATGATAACATCACCAATAGGTAGGACAAAGTATGTGGAAAAGGGGAGCAAAACACAAGAAAAAAATATCGTTGGTCAGCAAACAAAACATGTTTGTGTACACAGCAAGGGTAACGTGAGTGTGGAATTGGGCAGGCAAACACGTAGCAATGTTGCAAGCTGGAAATAGAACAGAGTACATGTACACAGTGATTATGTAATGAGAAAAAAGCAAGTTGTTCTGTTATTTTCTTGATTTTATTTTCTCAAACATGACTTTCTTAAATATATTTCTCTCTATTCTCAGTGTGTCATGCACACGTGATGTGCTAAAAGACGCACACACACACACAAATGCATGGGTGGTGGACGTATAAGCTTGTGACAACATGTGAAATAATTCATAACAGCAAAAACACACAAAACACAGAAAAATGGATTGCACAAAAACACACGAAATGCGTGCACTGTCTGCTTGAATTCTCTGCACATACACAACAACATGTGAAACCAACAAGGCAGATCACATAGGCGTCACACACCGTCAGGCTGAGAATTCAAGGTTAGCTGGCAAAGCAACAAAAAAGTGTGGGGGTCATGAATGACATAAATTGCTTTATGTTGTGACAAATACAAGTTTTGCTGTATTCTGTTTCTATTCGAGCTGTGTGCACACAATCATACTGCTCTTTTTTCATCACCTCTTTCCTATGCTTTCTTACCTATGGGCGCATGTGTATGTACAAATATTGATGTGACAGAAGGAAGCGTTTGTGTAATGTAAACTGTTAGGAGTCACGCGTTTCTACTGTGACCTTCAGAATTAACGAAAACAGAACTATGCTCCTCCCACATCCTTTCCGACGGTCTTCGTTTGCTAAGGTGTCTTGTCTATCTGAACAGAAATATCTAATCTCTATGTATTTTGCATGCGCTTTGTCAAACAAAAACCAAAAACTATTCACGGCATGCTCTTTTCCAACCAAATAATATCCACTTGTAATAAAAATAAAATAATCTATAATTGGAAAGACGATACACATAGAAGTAGCTGTTTCAATATCTTTTTTTCATGAAAACATGAACCAAATTATATTGATGCTACTTTCCACTATTTTCTTTGTAAACCCACGCTGCCAGTGACTTAAAAAAAAGAACAGAAACACTGCTTCCTACCTCCATACTTTTTCAGAAAATGCAAAAATCCCCAAACTTGATAGGGTGGCTCAGTCAAGTGCATTTTTCAACTTGTAGATACTTTTTTTGGCTGAAAAATTTACGCAACGATTGCTGAAGTGTGTGGGAAGCCGGATTAGTCATCAATTGTGCTTTATTGAGCCCAGAAACTGCAAAATATTCTTCAAAAAAGTGTTACGGAAAAACGTTGCCAATTGGTAACAGAAATTACCAATTGGCAATTGCATGCACTTAACTTGAACAATGTTAGTGAATTCTACAGTTCCTTTGTGAATTTATTACTCGAGCTTCAGCAGCCTGACAGTGTTTTTTACGCAATCACTCTTTTAATAGAAACTTGCCTCTCCTAGGATTGAGAGGGAAGATGAAGTGTGAGAAGGAAAGTTAAAGTGTGCTGCCGGAGGCTTTGAAATTTCGGCTCAGTTTCCTCTTCACCAGTTGAAGGCACCTACTAGATCATTAACTTGTGACCTATCTCTACTCCCTAATCTGATGGATAGATTAGAGTGACAGAAATAATGAGAAAGATTAAATACAGATTAGAGACGAAATGGATTTTTTTCCCCCCTGATTTTTCGTAGCAATTAACTTCAAGTTATAAATTCTGCAAAATTTTACCGGATATAACGGTCAAAAATGCGGCAGTCAGAAAAACGGTAGGCCCCGAGATCAGAATAAATACCTGACCGGACCACTTGAATCAAGGGAAAGGCAGCGTGTGTGTGTGTGTGTGTGAGCGAGAGAGAGAGAGAGAGAGAGAGAGAGAGAAAGCAGGAGAAACGAAAACAGAGAACTGTTAAGGCACTGAAGATTCTACAGCTCGCTCATTCGAAAGCTAAGTTGCGAAAGCTCTCCAAATCATACAGAGAGCTTTCTGATGGGTCATCCTTGACACAGGCTTGGGATGCGCCAGCATCGGCTCAGAACGATTCAAACGCTTGAAGTTACCGTTCGCTTGAGTCCTGAGTAACTAGAGAAGTTCCTATTTCTTAAGTACAACGAACAATGACTTCAAGCACTTTGATCTCAGTCAGTATTTGCATCTACAACCTGTGTGTTATGGCTCATTAGAAAGCTCTTGATGAGAGCATTCAAATGAGCCACTACACAAGCCGCGAAGATCAGAACCGGCTGAGAACGAAACGTTTGAAGTCATTGCTCATTGTGGTTAAGTACAGGGAACTTCTCTAATACTGATGACTTTCAAACGGAAAATCGCAATTGTCAAACTCAACTTTTCTCAATCAAGAGAAGAGCTACAAGAATTCTTAACCCTTATCATGGGTCGCGTCCAATTTTGGGCCACGGCGTCCAAAAATGGAGGGCTCATTTGGACGGGAAGTTGTCCACATTTAAGGGTAAAACCGGTAATTTGCCGGGCTCAACATGCCTGTACGCGTCCAATCTGAGAAGTTCCCTGTACTTAACCACAATGAGCAATGACTTCAAACGTTTCGTTCTCAGCCGGTTCTGATCTTCGCGGCTTGTGTAGTGGCTCATTTGAAAGCTCTCATCAAGAGCTTTCTAATGAGCCATAACACAGGTTGTAGATGCAAATACTGACTGAGATCAAAGTGCTTGAAGTCATTGTTTGTTGTACTTGAGAGATAGGAACTTCTCATTCGACACGCACAGGGTAAGGGTTAAAGCACGATTGAAATGCTTCTGGCAAGGGCTGCTCAGCCTTGTCATATTTCAAAATATGATGAGAGTCATTCTACACCACCCAGATTTCCGGGTTCTGGAGTGTGAAAATTGGCCACCACAGGCCAGGCTTTTTCCGGAAGCAAATCCCCAGAAAGTGGCCCCAGAAACCCGGAATTCGGGGTGGTGTAGAACGCGCCTGATGATTCACGACACTCAAGAGACACAACCCTCCACTTGCGATCTCATCATTCTCACTCAATCGAATTGGTACAAGATAAGAAAAGGAGAAAAATAAGGGGTTGAAACTCCGGAAAGAAATGTACGGGGCTCAAATAGAGAGAGAGGTAGAGAGAGAGAGAGAGAGAGAGGTAGAGAGAGAGAGAGAGAGAGAGAGAGAGGTAGAGAGGGAGAGAGAGAGAGAGAGAGAGAGAGAGAGAGAGAGAGAGAGAGAGAGTCAGATTTTGCATGGAATCATGAGTTCGACAGCACCATAACGAACAGTAAGGAACTAGATATGTAACAGATATGTATATGTATATGTATATGTATATGCATATGTATATGTATATGTATATGCATATGTATATGTATATGTATATGTTTAACCCCTACCCTGTGTGGTCCAAAATAATAGATAGATAGATAGATAGATAGATAGATAAATAGATAGATAGATAGATAGATCATTTTGGACGTGGCACAGTCATTTTGAGCCCAGGAAATTACCGCTGCTACCCTTAAATGTGGATAAATTCACACGTCCAAAATTAGACGCCGAGTTCACAGCCAGACCACAAGACACGGTAAGCGATACGTTACGACGATGCTGAAGCCATGATGGGAGAGCTGATACAACGATGCTGAAGCAATGCTACTATTACTACTACTACTACTACTACTACTACTACTACTACTACTACTACTACTACTACTACTACTACTACTACTACTACTGCTAGTACTGCTACTACTACTACTACTACTACTACTACTACTACTACTACTACTACTACTGCTACTACTACTACTACTACTACTACTACTACTGCTACTACTACTACTACTACTACTACTACTACTACTGCTACTACTACTACTACTACTACTACTACTACTACTACTGCTACTACTACTACTACTGGGAAAGCTCAGGATACGAGCTTTCCAAGGTGTGCTCTGTATTTCTCCTTCGTATTTCCAATATTGATTTGAGAAAAATAAACTTCAAAGCTTGGCTGTTTTTTTTTTTTTGCCACTTGAAGGTCCTTAACAATGTTGATCCAACGACGCGAGTTCAAAGTCAGAGCCATTCTACACCAGTGGGTGTGAAAGTGGCCACCACAGGCCAGGCTTTTCAGGAAGCAAGCCCCACCACATGCCAGGCGTTTCAGGAAGCAATCCCCAGAAAGTGGCACCACAGGCCTGGCTTTTCCGGAAGCAAACCCCAGAAAGTGGCCCCAGAAACCAGGAATTCTGGGTGGTGTAGAACGCGCCTTAGTAAGTTAGCATCCTATGAGAAGTTCCTATTTCTTAAGTACAACGAGCAATGACTTCAAGCACTTTGATCTCAGTCAGTATTTGCATCTACAACCTGTGTTATGGCTCATTAGAAAGCTCTTAATGAGAGCTTTCAAATGAGCCACTACACAAGCCGCAGAACCGGCTGAGAACGAAACGTTTGAAGTCATTGCTCATTGTGGTTAAGTGCAAGGAACTTCTCATTTTTCGACGTGACTGTCATCAGCAAGTGCGACGTGGTTTGAGGTGATGAGGCTTGAGGGAAAAGTCCTAGTCTCCAAGGCAGTACCTAAGAATTCAAGAAAGAATAAGAAAGTGTAGATTATTATTATTATTATGATTATTATTATATCGTTATTATTGTTATTATTATTATTATTATTATTATTATTATTATTATTATTATTATTATTATTATTATTATTGTGGACACCGTGATAGCCCAGTGGTCAAGTTCTACCATCTGGGCCCTGTCGCCAGTTCGATTCCCGTCGGTGCCACCAGTATTTTCATTGAACATACCGGTCCGTCTGGACCAGTATTCATTGAACATACCGGTCCGTCTGGAAGTGTTGGAACTGCCTTTGCGGGGGTGTCATTAGAGCTTATCGTCAATTCTTCGTACTCCCCTCACGGGTGAGACGATGGAGGCGCATGTGCAGAAATGCATCAGCCATTGACAGAGAAGCACTATTATTATTATTATTATATTATTATTATCATCATTATTGTTATTATTATTATTACTATTATTATAATAATAATATCTGGAAGTGTTGGAACTGCCCTTGCGGGGGTGTCATTAGAGCTTATCGTCAATTCTTCGTACTCCCCTCACGGGTGAGACGATGGAGGCGCATGTGCAGAAATACATCAGCCATTGACAGAGAAGCACTATAATAATAATAATAATAATTATTATTATTATTATTATTATTATTATGGACACCGTGATAGCCCAGTGGTCAAGTTCTACCATCTGGGCCCTGTCGCCAGTTCGATTCCCGTCGGTGCCACCAGTATTTTCATTGAACATACCGGTCCGTCTGGAAGTGTTGGAACTGCCCGTGCGGGGGTGTCATTAGAGCCTATCGTCAATTCTTCGTACTCCCCTCACGGGTGAGACGATGGAGGCGCATGTGCAGATTTGCATCAGCCATTGACAGAGAAGCACTATTATTATTATTATTACTATTATTATTATTATTATTATTATTATTATTATTATTATTATTATTGTTATTGTTATTATTGTTATTTTTATTATTGTTATTATTATTATTATTATTATTATTATTATTATTATTATTATTGTTATTGTTATTGTTATTATTATTATTATTATTATTATTATTATTATTATTATTATTATTATTATTATTATTATTATTATTATTTTGTGGCACCGCGATAGCCCAGTGGTTAAGCGTCGGTGCCAGTATTTTCAAAGGATATTTTCTTTGAAAGTATTGGTCTGTCTGGAAGGCTTGGAGCTGCCTTGCGGGGGTGTCAGTAGAGCCTATCGTCAAATCTTCGTACTCCCCTCGCGGGTGCGACGATGGAGGCACATGTGCAGAAATGCATTCGCCATTGACAGAGAAGCACTACTATTATTATTATTATTATTATTATTATTATTATTATTATTATTATTATTATTGTTATTATTATTATTATTATTATTATCATTATTATTATTATTATTATTATTATTACTATTATGATTATTATTATTATGATGATTATGATGATTATGATGATGATGATTATGATGATGATGATGTGATGATGACGATGATTATTATTATTATTATTATTATTATTATTATTATTATTATTATTACTATCATTATTATTATTATTATTATTATTATTATTATTATTATTATTATACCGGCCAGTCTGGAAGTGTTGGAACTGCCCTTGCGGGGGTGTCATTAGAGCTTATCGTCAATTCTTCGTACTCCCCTCACGGGTGAGACGATGGAGGCGCATGTGCAGAAATGCATCAGCCATTGACAGAGAAGCACTATTATTATTATTATTATTATTAATTATATGCAAGGATAATATGGCCAAGCAACAGGCCGAGGTGCAAGTATGTATGTATGTATGTATGTATGTATGCATGTATGTGTGTGTGTGTGTATATGTATGTATGTATGTATGTATGTATGTATGTATGTATGTATGAAGCAACAGGCCGAGGTGCAAGTATGTATGTATGTATGTATGTATGTATGTATGCATGCATGTATGCATGTATGTATGTATGTATGTATGAAGCAACAGGCCGAGGTGCAAGTATGTGTGTATGTATATATGTATGTATGTATGTATGCATGCATGTATGTATGTATGTAATTACCTAGGTAATTGGCAGTAAATGCTTTTATGTGAGTTATTATTTGTATCATTATTGTTTCCTGTTTGTTTGCCCGCAAGATGCGTTGTTTTTGTGCCAAAATTTGAGGTGCCCGCAAGATGCGTTATTTTTGAGCCAAAAATTGAGGTGGCCGAAATCCTTCACTGTTCCTGTATCTCTTAATAGTTTCCCCGTCTTCGTTTACACTTACCCTTGATGTGGTTAGCTTCCCGGGGAAATTCCGAAATTCAGGGAATTTCCCCGGGAAGCCAACCACATCAAGGGTAATTACCTAGGTAATTGGCGGTGAATGCTTTTATGTGTAATGATAGTAAACAATAATAAGTGAAACGTACCTGGCAGGTCAGGGAGACCCTCTACGGGGAAACAAACAGGAAACAGCTCTGACCTGGCCTAAGTGCATGTATGTTATGTATGTATGTATGTATGTATGTATGTATGTATATCTGTACGCATGCATGTATGTATGTATGTATGTCTGTATATATATATATATATATATATATATATATATATATATATATGTGTGTGTGTGTATGTATGTATGTATGCATGCATGTATGCATGCAATGTATGTTTGTCACATATGTGTTTCTGTATATATGTGTATATGTGTATATATATGGATGTATATTTATTAGATGGATAAACCTTGAAAGCACTCACTTGCCAGGGCTCTGTCAAGACGTACACCTACATACACAATTGTATATATTATGCGGCTAGCCACAAATTCGACGTGTTTGGCGGGCGAGACGGGCCGGGCCGGGCCGGGCCGGCGAGCTAGCCCGCAAAACACGTCAAATTTTGGCCGCGTCGCATATGTATACGTAGTGTTGTCGGTGACCTGGCCACATTTTGTGGAGGTGACCGATAAAAACATACATACACACATGAGAAGTACCCTGTACTTAACCACAATGAGCAATGACTTCAAACGTTTCGTTCTCAGTCGGTTCTGATCTTCGCGGCTTGCGTAGTGGCTCATTTGAAAGCTCTCATCAAGAGCTTTCTAATGAGCCATAACACAGGTTATAGATGCAAATACTGACTGCGATCAAATTGCTTGAAGTCATTGTTCGTTGTACTTAAGAAATAGGAACTTCTCATACATTCATACACATACATACATGCACATACAACATAACATGTACAACACTAACTACTTGCCAAGGATCTGTCAAGATATACACCTGCACATACACACACACATACATACATACATACATACATACATACAAACAAACAAAATACATACATACATACACACACATACATACATACATACATACATACATACATACATACACTACATTTTACCTTATCCTATCAACGATTAGGCTGAGGTTGCCAAATTATATATATATATATATATATATATATATATATATATATAGATACATACATACATTAAGAATGTACCTGTTCTTTGCGATGGGCCTCAGGGTTATTGACGTTATATATACATACATACATACATACATGCATACATACATACATACATACATGCATACATACATACATACATACATACATACATACATACATACATATACATTGCATACATACATACATGGGTACATACATACACGCGTACATACATACATACATACATTACATACATACATACATACATAGATACATACATAGATACATACATTAAGAATGTACCTGTTTTTCACGATGAGGCTCAGGGTTGTCATCGTCATATATACATACATACATACATACATACATAGATACATACATTAAGAATGTACCTGTTTTTCGCGATGAGGCTCAGGGTTGTCAACGTCATATACATACATACATACATACATACATACATATACATTACATACATACATACATACATACATACATACATACATACATACATAGATACATAGATACATAGATACATACATACACACATACATACATACATACATTAAGAATGTACCTGTTCTTCGCGATGAGGCTCAGGGTTATTGACGTTATACATACATACATACATACATACATACATACATACATACATAGATACATACATTAAGAATGTACCTGTTTTTTGCGATGAGGTTCAGGGTTGTCAACGTCATATATACATACATACATACATACATGCATACATACATAACATACATACATACATACATACATACATACATACATACATACATACATTCAGAATGTACCTGTTTTTCGCGATGAGGCTCAGGGTTGTCAAAGTCATATATACATACATACATACACATACATACATACATACATACATACATACATACATACATTAAGAATGTACCTGTTTTTCGCGATGAGGCTCAGGGTTGTCAACGTCATATATACATACATACATACATACATACATACATTAAGAATGTACCTGTTTTTCGCGATGAGGCTTAGGGTTGTCAACGTCATATATACATACATAGATACATACATAGATACATACATTAAGAATGTACCTGTTTTTCGCGATGAGGCTGAGGGTTATCGATGAGGGCCCAGCTCCAGGCGTCAGGCCTCGATCCTGCCACCTGGTAATTGGGGGGAGGTGGGAGGAGGGGGGGGGGGAGGGGGCGTTGGTGGTGGTGGTGGTGGTGGTAGTAGTAGTAGTAGTAGTAGTAGTAGTAATAATAATAATAATAATAATAATAATAATAATAATAATGATAATAATAATAATAATAATAATAATAATAATAATAATAATAATAATAATAGTAATAGTAATAGTAATAGTAGTAGTAGTAGTAGTAGTAGTAGTAGTAGCAGCAGCAGCAGGAGGAGGAGGAGGAGGAGCATGTGAGTAGTAGTAGTGGTAGTGGTAGTAGTAGTAGTAGCAGTAGTAGCAGTAGTAGTAGTAGTAGTAGTAGTAGTAGTAGTAGTAGTAGTAGTAGTAGTAGTATGTAGTAGTAGTGGTGGTGGTGGTAGCAGTGGTAGTAGTGGTGGTAGTGGTGGTAGTAGTAGTAGTAGTAGTAGTAGTAGAAGTAGTAGTAGTGGTAGTAGTAGTAGTAGTAGTAGTAAAAACAGCAGCAGGAGTAGTAGTAGTAGGAGTAGTAGTAGTAGTAGTAGTAGTAGTAGTAGTAGTAGTAGTAGAAGGAGGAGGAGGAGGAGGAGGAGAAGAGTAGTAGTAGTAGTAGTAGTAGTAGTAGTAGAAGTAGTAGTAATAGTAGCAGTAGTAGTACTAGTAGTAGTAGCAGGAGTAGTAGTAGTAGTAGTAGTAGTAGTAGTAGTAGTAGTAGTAGTAGTATAATAATAATAATAATGATAATGATAGTGCTTCTCTGTCAATGGCTGATGCATTTCTGCACATGCGCCTCCATCGTCTCACCCGTGAGGGGAGTACGAAGAATTGACGATAGGCTCTAATGACACCCCCGCAAGGACAGTTCCAACACTTCCAGACGGACCGGTATGTTCAATGAAAACACTGGTCCAGACGGATCGGTATGTTCAATGAAAATACTGGTGGCACCGACGGGAATCGAACTGGCGACAGGGCCCAGATGGCAGAACTTGACCACTGGGCTATCACGGTGTCCATTAATGATAATGATAATAATAATAATAATAATAATAATAATAATAATAATAATAATAATAACAACAACAACAACAACAACAACAACAACAGTACCTCTGGAACTCGCGCTTCAGTGGCCTTCACTGTCCAAACGTCCCATACACAGCCCCCAGCTCTGTTCATGTTGTAGTCCAT
>WBZZ01005636.1:147500-160000 GCA_019918135.1 Paulinella micropora
ACAACCTCCATCATACATATACATATGCATATGCATATATGCATATACATATACATATACATATACATATACATATACATATACATATACATATACATATACATATACATATCCATATCTATATACATATACATATACATATACATATACATATACATATACATATACATATACATATACATATACATATACACGTACATATACATATACATATACCTTGCAATGAAGTTGTTGGGAGCCGGAAGATTTATTATGGCTGAGGTTGAGGTTTGAAGCTGGTTGGAGGTGTTATTTGCTGCCACCGTCCACCGGGCTAGCTGGGCCTTGGAAACCTGTGATATGGATGAAATGAAGCAAATCGATGAACTATTCTCAATCTATCTATCTATCTATCTATCTATCTATCTATCTATCTATCTATCTATCTATCTATCTATCTATCTATCTATCTATCTATCTATCTATCTACCTATCTATCTATCTATCTATCCATCTATCTATCTATCTATCTATCTATCTATCTATCTATCTATCTATCTATCTATCTATCTATCTATCTATCTATCTCCTTGGGCTTGGTTTTTTTTTTGAAATAGGTGCCATCTGTCGACAGACAGAGAATTAGGGGATGGTGTGGGTGTGCTGGGCCCGTGGTGGGGTGCCTTATGTGTGCCTAGCCATACGCCAATAAGTCACATGCCGAAATAGCGACGGGAGGCACAATCCTGTTCCCTCAGGGTGCCCTTTCTCGCTTGTTGAGCCCGGAATAAAACCCACAGTGCTCTGTCGGTTTATACTAGACTGTCGAACAGTCTCGAAACTCCATCTGCTTACTGGGCCCTCTGTAATGGAGGTGGGAGCTCGTTCTGCAAGGGGCGCTTATGGAACGAGCCCTGGCCCCGCCTGGTACTAGGGAGCTTTGGTATCGCCTGTATCAGTCCCTTCCGTGCAAACATCACGGCTTAGCTGGGCATCGGGTTAATACTTTACCCACAGACTTCCTTGGTTGACGAAATCAGAAGCTCCTTTTTTCTGACATTAGTCGATATCTCATCATCTATCTATCTATCTATCTATCTATCTATCTATCTATCTATCTATCTATCTATCTATCTATCTATCTATCTATCTATCTATACGAAAGGTAGCCTAGCCGTTGAACTGTACAGATCATTATTATTATCATTATTATTATTATTATTGTGGACACCGTGATAGCCCAGTGGTCAAGTTCTACCATCTGGGCCCTGTCGCCAGTTCGATTCCCGTCGGTGCCACCAGTATTTTCATTGAACATACCGGTCCGTCTGGAAGTGTTGGAACTGCCCTTGCGGGGGTGTCATTAGAGCCTATCGTCAATTCTTCGTACTCCCCTCACGGGTGAGACGATGGAGGCGCATGTGCAGATTTGCATCAGCCATTGACAGAGAAGCACTATTATTATTATTATTATTATTATTATTATTATTATTATTATTATTATTCTGGAGGGGTGCACAAGATGGCACTCCATGGGAAGAGGAGGTGGTTGGGCCTCTCCCCACGAAGGTGACCGCTTGGGGAGGGCGGTCACCGGGATATGCGCAACTCTCAACTGGGCATTTACTCGGTAGGGGTTCGGCCAGGCAGGTTGTGGGGTTGTCTGTTGGATTGTTGGTTGGCTCGTTTTTCTTGGCTGTTGGTTTGGGTCTGGTTTCCTGGTTAGCCTATTTTCGCCGAATTTCCTGCCGAGTAAATGCCTGGGGGCTTCCAGTTCCGGTTTGGTGATCTTGTTGAGGTGAGCATTCGGAGGAAACAGTACCGAGATGGGTTGAAGATAGGATTCACATTGAGCCGAGATGGGGCTGAGTTGACCTGTTCCAACTCGGCTCCATTTCGGCTTCATGTTAATCCTATCTTCATCCTATCTGGGTTTTGTCTCCTCCCTATCTTCGCTTCTTCGGGGTTGCCTAACTGGAACACATGATGAGCGCACGTTGGAGAGGGGCTTCAGTCGGTCCCAATGCCTTGCCAGTGCCTTGCTGCGTTGCCGTGCCTTGCCCCATGCATTCACACCCTCCACCGTTGCATTTCTAACTGAGCAGCTTCGGCTGGGATTACTATACTTGTCTGTAAGACCCTATAGGTACCGCTAGGTTCGCGCCTTCTATACCCACGTGGGGGAAGGAGTTTCAGCGGCACGCCGTCCGATCTGGCTCCACTCGGGGACACCCGTACCTCATGATGTGTATTGTTAGGAGCAGCTGAAAGTCCATAAGGCATGAGAGTAGAGGCGTTGGCGATGCGATGGAGAGTGTGTGTAGTGCGTGAGGCAGGTTCTGGCGACGCTGGGGGGTGCTGGCGGGCGCCGAAGGGCACGAAGCGACGCGGCAGCGTCCAGTGACACCGGCGGAAATGCGTGTAGTGTGTGTTGCAGATACCGCCGATGCTATTTGCATGGACGGGCGCTTTCCTCGGCGTAAAGAGGCGCGGCGGTGATGGCCAGCGACATTGGCCGTCTACTACTCTCAATGGATTACAAATACGCGAAGCACGGAGCTACCACTGTGGCCCTTATGGGACAAGGTAGAATCGCCGAAGACCTGGACAATCCCCGTGGGAATGCCTCTTCGACGGGCTCTGGCCCGATGTCCCAGGATGGGAGGATGAGGGCTCGCGTATATGACGGAATTCCTGAACCACGTGGAGAGGCTATCTTACCTGCGCCTCATCCTTCCTCCCCAAACCTGGCACACGGGTCGGCGCTTCAACATAAGGCGAGCGGCGCTATGTGGCAGATGGCACCGCCGCCTCGACGGTACCGGCGGGTAGATCGGTACGACAAGGACGGGCGTAATCTGATTGTCTGGGGGCTCTCAGAACGCGCCAATCTACAGGAGATCGCCTCCAAAATGAGCGGTCTTGGTCTGGTGGTCCCGGTAATGGAGTGGCAAGGCCAGCGAATGTCTCGTCACCTGGAGCTGGTCTACGAGGACGATGACAGCAGGCAGACGGCGTTGCAGCAACTCAAACATCTCAAATTCTTCGGCAGAGGGGTCAATGTGGCCCTTGGGCGCAGGTTCAGGGACAGGGAACGTGTCCGAAGGCTTATTCGCATCCATCTGCGTGGGGAAGCGGCGGTCCGGAAGGAGGAAGCTGCGACGGGATATCGCGTCTTGCCTCTGCATGAAGAATGTGTCGATGATGTACAGGTGGTGTCTTCGGAATTGGCTGCCGATGCACCTAAGTGTGTGTCTGAGTGTGCTGATATGCATGTGGTGCCCCTGCATTCGGCGGCCAGTGCAGTGGGGGACCAACCTGCGCAAGCACCTGCAGAGGGGGGCAGCACGAGGGCGGAAGCCAAGCGCGGCCGTCGGGTCCGGAAACGAGCCAAGAAGCACCGCTCCAAGCAGTTCGATACCGGCTTCAAGCTACTCGTCGCGAGTCACAACTGGCAGGGTAAAACGGGATACGACAACGTAGGCACGGCGGAATGGGCATCATTCTACAAGCACGAGGGCTGGCTAGTCATCGGGGCTCAGGAGCACCGCATGGGCAAGAAGCAACTTTCCAAATGCAGCCTGGATGGATTCCGGATTTTTGGAAAACCTGCGGAGGTCAGCGAGAAAAATCGCTGCAAGGGTGGGGTTCTATTCGCGGTGGCTAACTTCCTTGGTCCGTATTGCAACCTGGTGTCAGCCCCCGTCGACCACCGGCAGCAAGTGTGGCTGCGTATCGCCTCGGGTGCTACCGGCGCTCAGGATATCTATGTGGGCAACGGCTACTTTCCCCAGGAAACGCAGGAAGAAGAGTCGTCAGAGGCGTATGCGGCCTGGCAGGCAGCTATAGCTTTTTTTGGAGCCAAAGGTCTTGTGGTCACGGTGGCGGATGCCAACGCGAAGCTCGGGCCGGCATGCAGCCGAAAAGAGGAGGGCATCGTCGGTCAACACGGGGAGGTCGATGATAAGGGAGCACCGGTACGTTCGGAGAACGGCAAGAGACTCGCGGCTGTCCTCGTCGCTACGGGCCTGCGAAATCTGAGCGGCTTCTCGTGCCCAGTGGAAGGGTCCTACTGGTGGTCCCGGCGTGAGCAGCGCGGCATGGGCACAGGCAAGCACCTCCTCGATTACATCTGCGCGTCGCCTGGCTTGGCATCTGGAGCAAAGTTCGGAGTATGCGAAGATGATCTTGATACGGACCACAAGGCAGTATGGGCCGAACTGACGTGGAGCGGCCAGCGCCGGCCAAAGCGGGCTGCGAAACCTTACAGGTCCTTTCGTGTTGATAAGCTTATTGGTGCTGGTGTCTCGGGTAATGATCACGCTGCGAAGCAAGCGCTGGATTATCTACGCGACAAGTTCGATGACGTATTCCAGCATTGCCTACATAAGCTTGGAGTGCATCAGCTGCCTGAGCTTGACCTATCGGGTGGTGCCTACAGCCAACGGGTGGTAGATGACGTCACCGAGCGAGTGGCGCAGTCCTTCCGAATGGCGGCGCACCGGGTCCTTGGCTCCAGATGTATACGACCCCGTTTCACCAACAATTGGTTCGACGGGGAGCTAAAGGAGCTCATTCAGCAGCGCCGGGAGGCCTACGCAGCATACAGGAGGGATGAATCGAATGCGGAAGCCCGTCTGAATTGGCTACGGCTCCGCAAGCAAATTCGGAAGGCAACTCGGGCCAAGAAGTCCGCCTCCTTCAAGCAAGTGCAGGAAGAAGCGGTCAAATGTCAACGCGAACAATCCTCAAAGCGCTTTTGGCTACTCGCGAAGCGGCTTGGCGGGGCACGCAGAACGAAGGTCTCCGCGCCGGTGCAAAGGGAGGATGGCTCACTGGCGTGTACGCTGCCGGAAAAGGTCGCTCGGTGGGAGGAATTTCGGAGAAATTCGGTGAAGCCACGGGAAAATCCGGCAAGTGCGGCTGTTGTGGTGGCGTGCTGTGCAGAAGCAGGCTCGCTGGAGTGGGAGGAAGCCGAAGCTAAGCGGCAGTTCCACTGGAACGATCGCTTCAGAGATGAGGTGGCCCGGGCTATGAAGGAGCACGAAGTAGGTGAAGACACTTGCGAAGAGCTGGACAAGCCGTTCACGCAAGAGGAGGTCCTTGCAAGGCAACGTGCCCTGAATAACCACAAAGCTTGTGGCGAGGACAAAGTGAAGAACGAGATGCTCAAGTATGGCGGCGCCTACATCAATGGCTACTTAACGCAGTACTTCAACTGGATTCGAGAAGCCGAGAGGACTCCAAAAGCTTGGGGCAAGGGAATCATCGCCAATATCCCCAAGGGTGGGGATCCTACGGATCCTGACAACTGGAGGGATATCTCGATTATTAGTTGCCTTGGTAAGCTGTATCTGTCCTTATTAGCTACTCGTCTAACGCTCTTCGTGGATGGCCCGGATAAGCTACGTCCAGAGCAGGGAGGCTTCCGCCCGGGGCGTAGCACTACGGATCAGGTCTTTACCCTTTGGCAGAGGTTGAAGGGGCGTCAGCAGCAGAAGCGGGAGTCGTATGTCCTGTTCGTCGATCTACGCAAGGCTTTCCCGTCTGTTTGGAGAGATGGCCTATTTGAGAGGCTCTGGAAGCTGGGTGTAAGGGGCAAGTTCTGGCGCACGCTACGCAGGTGCTACGAGCAGACTTCGTCGCAAGTGCTAGTTGATGGAGCACTCACCCCCGAAGTACTGGAGGGTGTAGGCGTCCAACAGGGGTCCCCTCTCTCTCCCACACTCTTCAACGTCTTTATGGATGAGCTGTGTGATCGGCTGGCGAGTGCCCTCAAGATCACGGATGTGAAGCGGCTGAACGACATCAAGGCACTTCTATACGCGGACGACGTGGCCCTCATCGCTCACAGTCGCACCGAGCTCCAGAAGATGGTCAATGTTGTGGCCAAGTTCGCGGAAGACTACCGGCTGGAAGTCAACTTGAAGCCCGGCAAGACGGAAATCATGCCCATTTACACGTCGAGCAAGGCGAAACGACCAAGTATCAGGGAGCGAGGTGAGCCCGTGGTGTGGTTTCGCGGCCAGAAGCTTTGTGTCACCAGTCAGTACAAGTACCTGGGAGTGGTTATCACCGACGACCTGAAGTGGAAGGAGCAGGCACTGCGGGCTACGCGTGTCACTGAAGTCGCCACCGCAGGTTGGTACTCTTTGTGGTGTGCAGGTGAGATACAAGCTAGGTATCGTCTCATGTGCTGGAATCAACTTGTGGGGGCCAAGCTGAAGTACGCCTTCGATGTCTGGCGTGCCCCCGTATCGCAGCTCACCAAGCTGGAGGCAGCAATGCTGCGCCCCATGAGGATGATTCTCGGCATCAGCCCTAAGACAAGCAAGTGGATTACACTCTTTCTGGCGCGCTCTTTCAGTGCGGAGCGTTTGCGGCGGGCGGCGCAACTGAAGTTCTATGGACGGCTGCGTGTTCTACCGGAGAAGCGATTTCCTGTCATCGCATCTCAAGTCAAATCCGACTGGACTGCGGAGGCCGAAGGCGCTATCAGGGACTCAATGGATCTACAACAAGGGCTTCAGGAGCTCCTAAATAGCTCAGAGAAGGACCTCGAGGGTTGGAGTTCGACTGTGGACAAGTGGGCCCTTCAGCAGGACGTCAAGATGGTGCAGCAACTGATGTGGGACAAGCGAGAGGCAGGCAGCGATCTTACTGATGGCCTGCGAGTCATCCTAAGACAAGTCTTTGGAACTAAGGAGTTCCCAAGATGGGTAGCCCTTGATGATGCGCATTATAATCTGCTTCGGAGAAGGTTGCTCAGCTGCAACAACCGCCTTCGGTTGTACCGCAGCAAGTTGGTCAGTGGCATGTCCCCTCGCTGCTTCTGTTGTCATGATGATGTCAATGAGTCCCTTGCGCACTTCTTATGGGATTGCCCCATGCATGAGGGGAGACGTAAGCAGCTGTTGCTGAGTATGCAGAGGCTCGGTGGCATGGCTGTGGGGGCTGCTGAGGGGGATGGAGGGAGTGAGGAGGGTGGTGAGGTCGTAGGCGGTGAGGTTGTGGTGGAGGATGTGTTGCTTGGGCGGGAGCGGGAGGGCTCTGTGCGGCAGGGTTGGGATGATATGTCGCCTGTGGATCAATCACGATTGTTTTGTAAGTTTTTTCAGGGGAAGTCGCGCTTCCGCAGTAACTTTAGGCTTGCTGCGTTGTTAGGGGTTACAGCGTTGCGTCCCCCTCCAAAGTTGGATGTGTTGTTTGGATCATATGTGTCTGAGTGTTGGTCTGCTAGGGAGGGTAAAAGGGAGGAGCTTGGGGTGGAGGATGGGGGCGAGGAGGTGATTGACCTCACTGAGGTTCCATCAGCTTCTGTCCCACCCTCTCCCCCAAGTGACGTTGATGTTGCGCGGCGCGGCCGTCCGCGCAGAGTGGACGTCCTGGCTAGAGAGAGGGGTTCGGGAGCGCAGCGTAGTGTCTCGGAGTTCTTCTCTTCAGCTAACACCCTCGCATCTAGCTCTTCATGCACTTCACAGCCCCCATCTGCCCCTGCTGTTGCTGTTGCTGCTATGTCTGTTTGGTGTTCTGACAATGCGTTGGGATCGGCTGACGCCGGTGACCCAATGGAGGCACATGTCCAGGATCTGGATCTGATGCTATAGTCTGAGGAAGCCTATTATTATTATTATTATTACTATTATTATTACTATTATTATTATTATTATTATTATTATTATTATTATTACTACTATTATTATTACTATTACTATTATTCTAATCACGCGATGAACTAATACATCAATCAATCAATCAATGAATCGATCAATCAAGCAATACAACAATCAGTAAATAAACCAAAACCTGAACCAATACATCCATCAGTCAATCAACCAAATACATTAATGAACACACCAACCAAAAAATACACTAAGCCACATCCACCAATCGATATCAAAATATTATTATTATTATTATTCAGATATAGTAAATCTGCCTTGGAGTGTTGACTGTGACATATTTGAGGGAAATCCCGATGAAAAAACCTAGTCACACTTGCTAAACAGAGTTCCAGCCCAATGGCCTCAAGGCGTTAAACTGTGACGCCAACTCATAACCCTTTGGTGGTAGATGCTGGGGAGGAGGGTCGTTGCGCGCGTAGAAGATCTTAAACTCCGCATATGCTGGTTGATAGCCCAGGACCCAGCAGACACCAGATTGTTATGGGTGGGGTTTCGAGGCAGCTCTAGCAACCGCGCTTGGTGTATGCACTTGCACATTCGGTGACGTCTTGCAAGAGGTTGCTGGGACTGCGGAATAACCTCGGCTTAGTGCAGTCTTGCCCTCAGGAGCTCCATCGGTGGCCCCGATCATCAGGCGAGAGACTGACACGGGGGGGTGGAGGACCTCGAACAAGGGTATTGGAGGCTTATGTCCGTTGAGGATATGCCATTAACTGCATCAGTACGCCTCAGATATAGTAAATCTGCCTTGGAGTGTTGACTGTGACATATTTGAGGGAAATCCCGATGAAAAAACCTAGTCACACTTGCTAAACAGAGTTCCAGCCCAATGGCCTCAAGGCGTTAAACTGTGACGCCAACTCATAACCCTTTGGTGGTAGATGCTGGGGAGGAGGGTCGTTGCGCGCGTAGAAGATCTTAAACTCCGCATATGCTGGTTGATAGCCCAGGACCCAGCAGACACCAGATTGTTATGGGTGGGGTTTCGAGGCAGCTCTAGCAACCGCGCTTGGTGTATGCACTTGCACATTCGGTGACGTCTTGCAAGAGGTTGCTGGGACTGCGGAATAACCTCGGCTTAGTGCAGTCTTGTCCTCAGGAGCTCCATCGGTGGCCCCGATCATCAGGCGAGAGACTGACACGGGGGGGTGGAGGACCTCGAACAAGGGTATTGGAGGCTTATGTCCGTTGAGGATATGCCATTAGCTGCATCAGTACGCCTCAGATATAGTATTATTATTATTATTATTATTATTATTATTATTATTATTATTATTGTTATTGTTATTATTATTATTATTATTATTATTATTATTATTATTATTATCATTATTATTATTATTATTGTTGTTGTTGTTGTTGTTATTATTGTTATTATTATTATTATTATTATTATCATTATTATTATTATTATTATTATTATTATTATTATTATTATTATTATTATTATTATTGTTGTTGTTGTTGTTATTATTATTATTATTATTATTATTATTGTTATTGTTATTATTATTATTATTATTATTATTATTATTATTATTATTATTATTATTATTATTATTATTATTATCGGCCCTGTCGCCAGTTCGATTCCCGTCGGTGCCACCAGTATTTTCATTGATAATAATAATAGTGCTTCTCTGTCAATGGCTGATGCAAATCTGCACATGCGCCTCCATCGTCTCACCCGTGAGGGGAGTACGAAGAATTGACGATAGGCTCTAATGACACCCCCGCAAGGGCAGTTCCAACACTTCCAGACGGACCGGTATGTTCAATGAAAATACTGGTGGCACCGACGGGAATCGAACTGGCGACAGGGCCCAGATGGTAGAACTTGACCACTGGGCTATCACGGTGTCCAGATAATAATAATAATAATAATAATAATAATAATAATAATAATAATAATAATAATAATAATAATAATAATAATAATAGTAACAATAGTGCTTCTCGGTCAATGGCGAATGCATTTCTGCACATGTGCCTCCATCGTCTCACCCGCGAGGGGAGTACGAAGATTTGACGATAGGCTCTACTGACACCCCCGCAAGGCAGCTCCAAGCCTTCCAGACAGACCAATACTTTCAAAGAAAATATCCTTTGAAAATACTGGCACCGACGGGAATCGAACTGGCGACAGGTCCCAGACGGTAGACCTTAATCACTGGGCTATCGCGGTGCCACTAATAATAATAATAATAATAATAATAATAATAATAATAATAATAATATTAATAATAATAATAATAATAATAATAATAATAATAATAATAACAATAATAATAACAATAATAATAATAATAATAGTGCTTCTCTGTCAATGGCTGATGCATTTCTGCACATGCGCCTCCATCGTCTCACCCGTGGGGAGTACGAAGAATTGACGATAAGCTCTAATGACACCCCCGCAAGGGCAGTTCCAACACTTCCAGACGGGCCGGTATGTTCAATGCAAATACTGGTCCAGACGGATCGGTATGTTCAATGAAAATACTGGTGGCACCGACGGGAATCGAACTGGCGACAGGGCCCAGATGGTAGAACTTGACCACTGGGCTATCACGGTGTCCAAAATAATAATAATAATAATAATAATCAATAACAATAATAATAATAATAATAATAATAATAATAACAATAATAATAATAAAATAACAATAATAACAATAACAACAACAATAATAATAATAATAATAATAATAATAATAATAATAACAATAACAACAACAACAATAATAATAATAATAATAATAATAATAATAATAATAATAATAATAATAACACCTGCCTTAGGCTATACGGAGCGTGGAAAAAGCGAGTCTTACGTTCTAATACAGAACCGAGCGATTTTGCACTCAACTCAATCCTCACTCTAAACACACACACACACACACACAATGTCTTACATTCCAACACAGGACCAAGCGCTCGATCCTCATCCTGCACACACACACACACACACAATGTCTTACGTTCTAATAAAGAACCAAGCGATTTTGCACTCAACTCTATCCTCACCCTGCACATACACACACACACAATGTCTTACGTTCCATAAAGAACCAAGCGATTTTGCACTCAACTCAATCCTGACCCTGAAAACACACACACACACACACACACGCACACATACACACAATGTCTTACGTTCCAATACAGAACCAAGCGATTTTGCACTCAACTCAATCCTCATCCTAAACACACACACAAACACACACACACACAATGTCTTACGTTCCAATACAAAACCAAGCGATTTGGCACACAACTCGATCCTCACCCTAAACACACACACACACACACAATGTCTTACATCCCAACACGGATCAAGCGACTTGGCACACAGCTCGATCCTTATCCTGCACACACACACACACATGTACATATATATATATATTATATATATATATATATATATATATATATATATATATCTGTATATATATATACATACATACATACATACATACATACATACATATATATATATATAATATATATGTATATATATCTGTATACATATATACATACATACATACATACATACATACATACATACATACATACATACATACATATATATATTATTATATATATATATGTACATACTTGTACAACATGGAGACAAATATAAAGATATAAGCAGTGAAACACGTTGCAAGTTGCTCCATGCAGTACAAGTCTTGTTTCATTGAGTAAAATAAAAAAATAAACAATACTTCAATAACCTCGTTTCTCTCAGCCAGTAAGGAAAAAACTGAAAAATTTTGGCCACCTCAAATTTTGCCCAAAAATCACGTATCTTGCGGTGAAAAGACAAGCGAAGAATTCCGGCCACCCAAAGTTTTGTGCAAAAACAATGTATTCTGCGGTGCAAAATCACTGGCCGAAATATTTTCTGGCCGAAATTTTTCTCTAGTTCTCACTGGTTGTCGTTGCTTGTGCAATAGATCGTTGGAAAAGCCTCTCATGATCGAGAGCTTTCTCATTTCCTTAGCACAGGCTTAGCTTGGGGGCACGAGGATTAGCAGAGAACGAAGTGCTTGAAAAAAAAAAAAAAAAACAGGCGAAAATTTCGTGGTTTTTGCGGTGACTTTGAGGTGGTTTCCCGGAAACTAAGCACCTTGAAGTCATGGCTTACTCACAGCCTCTCATGGAGAGCTTTTTCGTGAGCCATAGCACAGGCTTAGCTTGGGGGCACGAGGATTCGCCGAGAACGAAGTGCTTGAAGTCATGGGGCTATAAGCTTATTTATGTATTTATTTACATGTGTTTATTTATGTATTTGTTTGTTTGTTTCTTGTTTGTTTTTGGTCTATCTATCTTTCCATTTATTGGTCGTGTCTATCTGGCTGCTTTCCGTGCTTTCATCACACTCACATACCTTTGCAGAGAGAGAGAGAGAGAGAGAGAGCGAGAGAGAGAGAGAGAGAGAGAGAGAGAGAAGTTCACCAATAAGACGATACTCAGCGTTAGGCTTTGGGACAGAAAAACTTCACGGTTTTTGCGGGTGATTTTTGAGGTGGTTTCCCGGAAACTAAGCGAATTGAAGTCATGGCTTACTCACAGCCTCTCATGGAGAGCTTTCTCATGAGCCATATTACAGGCTTGGCTTGGGGGGCACGAGCATTAGCCGAGAACGAAGTGCTTGAAAAACGACAGGCGAAAAGTTCGCGAAAATTTCGCAGTTTTGCGGGTGATTTTGAGGTGGTTTCCCGTTCGCGAAAATTTCGCGGTTTTGCGGGTGATTTTGAGGTGGTTTTCCGGAAACTAAGCGCATTGAAGTCATGGTTTTCTTACACACCTTTGCAGAGAGAGAAG
Organism: Paulinella micropora; assembly: GCA_019918135.1. NCBI lineage: Eukaryota > Cercozoa > Imbricatea > Euglyphida > Paulinellidae > Paulinella > Paulinella micropora. The sequence continues at coordinate 159,992 of WBZZ01005636.1, forward strand.
TTGCAGTAA
>WBZZ01005637.1:12500-20000 GCA_019918135.1 Paulinella micropora
CCAGCGCGCGGACTACCAGGATTGCCTGCAGGTCATTTTAACTTATATTACCTTACCTTACCTTACCTTACCTTTCCTTACTCCCAGGATTGCCTGCAGGTTGCCCTTGTCTTAACTCCCCTTACCTTTGAAATTTCCTATCTTACTTTAGCTTACCTCTCCTTACTTTCCTTACCTTATCTTATCTTGCGGCCCAGCGTGAGGACTTCCAGGATTGTCTGCAGGTAGCCCTTACCTTACCTTACCTTACCTTTACCTTCCCTTACCTTACCTTTTACCTTATCTTACCTTACTTCACCTTATCTTACCTTGCCTTGCCTTATCTTACGGCCCAGCGCGCGCTGCGGGTCCTTACCTTATCTTACCTTACCTTACCTTATCTTATCTTACCTTACCTTACCTTACCTTATCTTATCTTATCTTATCTACCTGACCTTACCTTATCTTATCTTATCTTTATCTTATCTTACAATACCTTACCTTATCCTATCTCATCTTATCTTATCGTACATGCATATATGCATGCCTTACCTTACCTTATCTTACCTTATCTTACCTTATCTTATCGTATCTTATCTTACTGCGCAGGCCGCGCGCGAGCAGCTGCAGGCGATCGGCCCGGCGGGACAAGAAGGCAAAGCAGGCGTTGTGCCACCGGCCGACCAGCAGGCGACCCGGCCGGTGCCACCCGCGGCGGTCGTCCGCCGCGAAGGGGGAGGGGCAAATTCAATGGAAGATAGGTAGGTAGGTAGGTAGGCAGGTAGGCAGGTAGGTAGGTGTAGGCAGATAGGAAGGTAGGTAGGTAGTTAGGTAGGTAGGTAGGCAAGTAGGTAGGTAGCTAGGTAGCTAGGTAGCTAGGTAAGTAGGTAGATAAGTAGGTAGATAGGTAGGTAGATAGGTAGGTAGATAGGCAGGTAGATAGATAGATAGATAGATAGATAGATAGATAGATAGATAGATAGACAGACAGATAGATAGGTAGGTAGATAGGTAGGTAGGTAGGTAGGTAGGTAGATAGATAGGTAGGTAGGTAGATAGATAGATAGATAGATAGATAGATAGATAGACAGATAGATAGACAGATAGATAGATAGACAGACAGATAGATAGATAGATAGATAGAGTCTGCTGCCAGGTCTCATTTCCGATTATCTCATTTTGGTCATAATATTATCAACTGCTCTGAGCTGCGCATCTTTTCCTCATCCCACGTAATGACGCGACACGGCCAGGCACTCTATCTATCTATCTATCTATCTATCTATCTATCTATCTATCTATCTATCTATCTATCTATCTATCTATCTATAGGAGAATTTTACCAAGTACGTGTCGGTTAGAAAGAGCTAACATTGGTGGTATTGTTGCAGTTCAGGTGTCAAAATCTACCATCGAATTTGAACTAATGTTTAGATTTTGAATTAGTGGTCAGTATACAAATTAGCATAATTAACGGAACGGCTTTATCCGTCCGCAAAATCAATAGAATTTTAGGGAAATGTTACCGTTAACACATGACACTGCTACTGTAATTTAAATTCTAATCACTAATTTAAAATCTGAACATTGAATAAATTCGATTGTTGATTTACATCTGAACGCACGCAATGATACCATATTGTACCTTTTCATCCCTACGAAGCTGAGAGAAGTGCTCTTCATTTCCACACTTAACGACTTTTACGATAATATTGTACTTGAAGATTTAGGACATTAAGTAAAAACACTTCATGTATTAAACCCTCGTTCTATCGCCTGCCCGCAATGGAGCAAAGGCTTCGCAATGCTTCCAGTTAACGACCTGCAACCGCTTGCGGTCTAATAGGATGAGAGTATGTTTCTGATAGTTGTATATCATCTGAGCATGGTGATTTGACTGGCCCTTTCCCCTGCTTTCCCTCTTTCTCCCCCTACGTGACCTCCACCATGACCTCTGTCCCGAGCAAGCAATTAGCCGAATGCAAACTTTTCAAAGTTCTGCTCTGTGCAAAAGGATTCGAACTGTCCAGGTGCCACGTCCATATCCTGGCGGCGGGCAGACTGGTATCCATACATGCCACCTGATCCTTCCTAGCTCTGTGCACTTGAATAATACGCTTGCCCTTCACTCGCTGTATTAATACATCCCACCTCGAATCCTTCACACGACATTGCATATTGATTCAATGCTGTCATAGCTTGACGATGAAGACGAACTGAAGTTTCCCAGGCTTCCCGGTCCCAAATTACTAGAGGAACTGCTGGCGTTCGACATGGCATTAGCTACGTATACCTTAATCAGGGTTTCCACATACTGCTTAGTCTCGAGCTTCCAATCCTATAGGTTAGCATTGTTTCCCGTTTCCTTTTCCATGCCACATCGATCTCTTGCCTCCTTCCAAATTGAAATTTGTTCTCATGATTATACTGATGGAATCTATCCTTTCTCTATTTGGAAACTTCATCAGGCATTTTGCATAACCTCCTTGGAGAAAACTCCACTCTAGCTCGACGCTCCTCGAGCTTTCGGAACCATGCATCCATTTCTGGAGCCTCCTGCGCATCCTTCGAGCACGCCAAAAAGCTGCTAATTGCGATTACCAAAGTGCGCAAGCTCAATAGCAAAAGAATTTTCGCTCGTATACTCTGCACTAATTTTCGCCTCCTTGATAGTGTCTTTTGTGGACCATTCCTTTTCTTTTTCTGTGTCAGTTGTACTTGGTTCAATATCTTCCGTGGCAGCCTCCTTCTTGTGCGTCTCCGAATCCTCTTTCTTCGTCTTGTCTGTCTTGTCAGTGTTGTCCTTCTTCTCTGCTTTCTCTTTCTCCGCCTTTTCCTTGTCCTCCTTTTCATTTTCCTCCATTTCCTTTGCCTCTCTCTCGGCATCTGTTTAATATTTCAACATGCTTGGTACCATTCATGCTATCATTAACGCTACCATTAACTTTCACCACCGTTAAAGTCTAGCATAACAAACACTTACCTTACGCAAGCACTATTTTGACAAAATATTTGTCATTGTAAAGCTGAGTGGCCAGCAGAAGAGATAGAATGGAAGAGTTAACTAACTGAAAGGTGAAGCGTAAAAATAAAAATAAAATAGGGAAGGGGGGGGGGGGAGAGAAAGGTGGAAAAATGCAGAGAGGGAGAAAGAAGAAAGGAAAATCAAAAAAGAAAGGAAAAGAAGGACCAGTATTAATAAGAATGCAAAAACAGAGAAAACTGGCAGGGGAAAAACAGAGAAAAAGGAAAGGAAACAAAAAGGAAATAAGAACCAAGACAGCGAACAGAACCAGGGAAAACAAGAGCTGGAAGCAGAGGAGGAACAAAAGATGAAAAGGGAAGGTGACAAAGAAGAAAGAAAAAGATATGTACATACCAGGGGCAAAGACCAAGAGAAAACCGAAGGTCGAAAATTTGCTTTTCGTAGAGAGCTGAAAAGGAATCTCTGTTTTCATGACAAATACTTGAGTACACACTCGTAGGGATGAGTGGGAAGATTAAGAAATAAAACTTACTGAAAGTTGTGAAGCATTTTTTACCACTCTGTTTCGCGGTAGTCCTTGAAGAACTTTCCGAAGGGGCAACCTTCACCATTCACTCCATCCAAAATCTACAACGAGACATGTATTAATATGTGTGTTTGTTTTATATGCACCATGCACCCCGTCCAAAATCTACAAACAAGACATGCATATTAGTATGCTAGACAACATATGCAAGTATACAGCAAGTGGCAACAGCGTTCAACTTTGATCTCAGCATGATAGGATATATTAATAATACATAACGTACTTACTACCTAGCATACAAGATGATACTTTATTATTATTATTATTATTATTATTATTATTATTATTATTATTATTATTATTATTATTATTATTGATGGAGGCGCATGTGCAGATTTGCATCAGCCATTGACAGAGAAGCACTATTATTATTATTATTATTATTATTATTATTATTATTATTATTATTATTATTATTATTATTATTGTGGACACCGTGATAGCCCAGTGGTCAAGTTCTACCATCTGGGCCCTGTCGCCAGTTCGATTCCCGTCGGTGCCACCAGTATTTTCATTGAACATACCGGTCCGTCTGGAAGTGTTGGAACTGCCCTTGCGGGGGTGTCATTAGAGCCTATCGTCAATTCTTCGTACTCCCCTCACGGGTGAGACGATGGAGGCGCATGTGCAGATTTGCATCAGCCATTGACAGTGAAGCACTATTATTATTATTATTATTATTAATACTATTATTATTATTATTATTATTATTATTATTATTATTATTATTATTATGGACACCGTGATAGCCCAGTGGTCAAGTTCTACCATCTGAGCCCTGTCGCCAGTTCGATTCCCGTCGGTGCCACCAGTATTTTCATTGAACATACCGGTCTATTTCTGGACCAGTATTTTCATTGAACATACCGGCCCGTCTGGAAGTGTTGGAACTGCCCTTGCGGGGGTGTCATTAGAGCTTATCGTCAATTCTTCGTACTCCCCTCACGGGTGAGACGATGGAGGCGCATGTGCAGAAATGCATCAGCCATTGACAGAGAAGCACTATTATTATTATTATTATTATTATTATTATTATTATTATATTATGGACACCGTGATAGCCCAGTGGTCAAGTTCTACCATCTGGGCCCTGTCGCCAGTTCGATTCCCGTCGGTGCCACCAGTATTTTCATTGAACATACCGGTCTATTTCTGGACCAGTATTTTCATTGAACATACCGGCCCGTCTGGAAGTGTTGGAACTGCCCTTGCGGGGGTGTCATTAGAGCTTATCGTCAATTCTTCGTACTCCCCTCACGGGTGAGACGATGGAGGCGCATGTGCAGAAATGCATCAGCCATTGACAGAGAAGCACTATTATTATTATTATTATTATTATTATTATATTATGGACACCGTGATAGCCCAGTGGTCAAGTTCTACCATCTGGGCCCTGTCGCCAGTTCGATTCCCGTCGGTGCCACCAGTATTTTCATTGAACATACCGATCCATCTGGACCAGTATTTTCATTGAACATACCGGCCCGTCTGGAAGTGTTGGAACTGCCCTTGCGGGGGTGTCATTAGAGCTTATCGTCAATTCTTCGTACTCCCCTCACGGGTGAGACGATGGAGGCGCATGTGTAGAAATGCATCAGCCATTGACAGAGAAGCACTATTATTATTATATTATTATTATTATTATTATTATTATTATTATTATTATTATTATTATTATTATTATTATTATTATTTGAGGGAAATCCCGATGAAAAAACCTAGTCACACTTGCTAAACAGAGTTCCAGCCCAATGGCCTCAAGGCGTTAAACTGTGACGCCAACTCATAACCCTTTGGTGGTAGATGCTGGGGAGGAGGGTCGTTGCGCGCGTAAAAGATCTTAAACTCCGCATATGCTGGTTGATAGCCCAGGACCCAGCAGACACCAGATTGTTATGGGTGGGGTTTCGAGGCAGCTCTAGCAACCGTGCTTGGTGTATGCACTTGCACATTCGGTGACGTCTTGCAAGAGGTTGCTGGGACTGCGGAATAACCTCGGCTTAGTGCAGTCTTGCCCTCAGGAGCTCCATCGGTGGCCCCGATCATCAGGCGAGAGACTGACACGGGGGGGTGGAGGACCTCGAACAAGGGTATTGGAGGCTTATGTCCGTTGAGGATATGCCATTAGCTGCATCAGTACGCCTCAGATATAGTAAATATTATTATTATTATTATTATTATTATTATTATTATTATTATTATTATTATTATTATTATTACTATTATTATTACTATTATTATTATTATTATGACTATTATTATTATTATTATCCCTGAAAGGTGTTGGAGAAGGGGGTGGGGGGTTTGGGGGGAGGGGAAAAATGAAAATTGTGTACCTCCCCCCCCCCCACCCCCCCACCATTTCGGCACCCCTGTCGGAATAAATCATGGTTTGTGGAAACGAGGAGGGTTGGGAGCTCATATTTGCAGTGTGGCTAGCCCCAGACTCGATGTTGATGCTGATATGATTTTTTTGGAATTCACGCAAATATTTGCGTTAGGGCAGTGTCCTGAATGCCAAATTTCCTTGTTTTTTTTCGCACCCCAATCGGAATAAATCATGGTTTGTGTGAAGCAGGAGGAGTTGGGAGCTCATATTGACAGGGTGGCTAGCCCCAGACTCGATCTTGATGCTGGTATAGTTTTTGGAATTCACGCAAATATTTGCGTTAGGGGAGTGTCCTGAATGCCAAATTTCCTTGTTTTTTTAGCTTATTTTTGGCCCTCCCATCGGAATTAATCATGGTTTGTGGGAACCAGGAGGAGTTGGGAGCTCATTTCGGCAGGGTGGTTAGCCGCAGACTCGATCTTGATGCTGGTATTATTTTTTTGGAATTCACGCAAATATTTGCGTTAAGAGAGTGTCCTGAATGCCAAAATTCCTTGTTTTTTAGCAGTACTTGCCGGTGCCTCCGGCAATTGAACGTACCCTGTCGACGGGGCAGGGGGGGGGGGGGGGGGGGTCCGGGGGGCCCTCCCCCCGGGAACCCCAGCCCTGTGATTGTACGTACCCGTTCTGGTCGCGGGAGGCACCCACACCTGAAAATTGAGGTTTCTCTGCCACCAGGCACCCTTTGCGGCACCTCCGGCAATTCAACGTACCCTGTCGAAGGGAAAGGGGGGGGGGGGGGGTCCGGGGGAGCCCTGCGATTGTACGTACCCGTTCTGGTCGTGGCACACACACCTGAAATTGAGGTTTTTTGCCACCAGGCACCTTTTGCGGCACCACCGGCAATTCAACGTACCCTGTCGAAGGGCAAGGGGGCGGGAGAGGGGGGGGGGTTCCGGGGGGCCCTCCAAAAAGTGATAAGAAGTGGGGCTGGCGGGGTTTGGTGCGCGAAGCGCACCGGTAAACCATCCTTTCAGGTGTTGGCGCAGCCCCTAGTTATTATTATTATTATTATTATTATTATTATTATTACTATTATTATTATTGACTGACACGGGGGGGTGGAGGACCTCGAACAAGGGTATTGGAGGCTTATGTCCGTTGAGGATAAGCCATTAGCTGCATCAGTACGCCTCAGATATAGTAAATCTGCCTTGGAGTGTTGACTGTGACATATTTGAGGGAAATCCCGATGAAAAAACCTAGTCACACTTGCTAAACAGAGTTCCAGCCCAATGGCCTCAAGGCGTTAAACTGTGACGCCAACTCATAACCCTTTGGTGGTAGATGCTGGGGAGGAGGGTCGTTGCGCGCGTAAAGATCTTAAACTCCGCATATGCTGGTTGATAGCCCAGGACCCAGCAGACACCAGATTGTTATGGGTGGGGTTTCGAGGCAGCTCTAGCAACCGCGCTTGGTGTATGCACTTGCACGTTCGGTGACGTCTTGCAAGAGGTTGCTGGGACTGCGGAATAACCTCGGCTTAGTGCAGTCTTGCCCTCAGGAGCTCCATCGGTGGCCCCGATCATCAGGCGAGAGACTGACACGGGGGGGTGGAGG
>WBZZ01005638.1:0-10000 GCA_019918135.1 Paulinella micropora
AAGACGGCTTTCCACTCGTGTGCCCCCACCATTATAATTACTTCCAGTAGTATGAGTTCGTTCTTCTTCCAACTTAATGAGAGCATCTGGTTGAGCAGACCATGTCAAACATAATATGTGATGTAGAAATGCGCCAAAACCAACCTTTGCAGTGGTTTCAACACCGCTTTTAAATGTCTGCCATGCCATCATTGTTGATATCTGTAACCCTAATCTTGTCAGCATATCCTTCAACACATAATCACCTATTCTTTGCTGTCCCGTCGCAATTAAACGAGGGTCAGGCGGAGGCAAACCCAATCCTTCTGGCGCTTCATTTCTCGCTAGTGTTAGCAAAATGGTATTTAAAGCATCTGATCTTCTTCTTCCAAGTAATCCAACATTCATCGCACGTAGTTGTGGATTGTTGGCAATTAATCTCAATACCTTCCCCCAAATTATTCTGTTCACACCATATCGCCCAACACCTGTAGCAAGGTTAAGTAATCTATTAAGTCTGGGGCTCATAATTATCTCTTGAATACTTCTAATAATAGCATTAACAAATCTTTCTACACTTCGGGGGTCATTACCTATTCGTGGCACAAGCATCTTGTGTTCGTCGCCTACCTGTGCTTCTATTGAAGCATCATCTGGGTGTTTTCTCTCCCACTCTTCTCGGTTTTCTTTCCATTCTTTGTAATCTTGCTCCGCTTGCTTTCTATCCTCTCTTCGTATTGGACGAGTTTTGTCTTTGTTGCCTTTGTTTTTCATATACGTTAAGCCTTTATCAGTTAATTGTTTTAAGGCTTCTTCTTTATATCCTTGTTTTACCAATTGTGCTATATCACGCTTCATTTGCTGGATATTGTCTTCTATGTGCATTAGATCATATTTATCGGTAGCCATTGCTAATTTTCGCATTTCAATCATTTGTTCGTTCATAGGGGCAGTTCCGTGTTTTCTTTCAAATTCTTTCATATCAACACCATCGTCTTGAAGGTGTGCTTTCAGTTCATCGTAATTCATGTTTACATAAATTGCTTGTTTATTGTCCAAGGCACTAATCCTGTCTTTTAAATCTTCCATAGTATTTCCCGCCTTTGTTGAAGCATCCAATAATCTATCCGTTCTAAGCATCTCATAGGCCTGATTACGGATACCTTCACGAATTCCTTCAGCCCATGCAGTGTCGTCTCCTTCATTCAACAAAAACTTATGTTCCCGTTTAATTTTGCCATAGTATGCGAAAAATGGTTTTTCGTGTGGCATTTTTTATATCCGCTATTATATATCATGGAAAATAAAAAAGAAAAAAGCAAAGACGAGCAACAACTTGAAGAGTTGGAAAGGCTTGGAAAGGAAATTGACCAAATCCGTATCACTCAGAATTTAGTGAATAGAAACCCCAACATTTTTAGAAAACCTGAAAATATCCTTTACCGCTTACCGCTATCAGATAAGCAACGAGAGGCAATTTATAATAATATAATTAAAGAGAAAGATAATATATAATGTTATTGATATTGCTTTTTGTGTTATCTCCAACTTGTTGGAGATTTGCTATGTCGCGGACTGCCTGCGACTTTTACTCACGGATAAGCGAAAAAAAGAATATAAGTTGTGTTTATTGTATTCAAAAAGGTATAGATACTAAATTTAAATGTGTGTATAAACCTTTTAGTGATTGGTGTGTTAGTTTTGATGAAGCAATGCCTTTAATTTGTGATGGTGATAATAGATGGTATATGACACATATATACGAATGCTCACTTCTTTGAACTAGAGGGCGATGGAAGCACGATACCAATCAAGAGTGTTAAAATTCCGACATATACATTAGCCTGCTCACAAGGCATGTTATTTTTAGCGAGTTTTATTAAGCAAATCGTGATGATTGCTATTATAATCATCATTTGAAATAGATACTTAATCATTCGGCTGTCGGTTTTTTTTGTCGTCATACAGCAGTTCCACTCGTTTTCAATTTCATTTTCAATTTTTTTCTCTTCTGTCTTTAGTTCAATATCCAAAACACGGGACTTTAATTCGGGAGTTAGTTCGCCATCCATATCCATAATAGGTGGTGGTCTATGAAGTCTGGTTGTATTATTAGCCATTTGTTGGATATACAACGGCTCGTATTTCCGCCAATTGCTTGGATATGTCTTCTATAATAAGCATGAGATTTTTATTTTCTTTTTCTAAATTATCTATATCTCCGACATCTCGGAGATTTACACATTGGAGATTATCTACTTTTTCTGCCATGTGTTGAAAAGCACTTATTAATATTGGTATAAAATCTTGGTATGATATTCCTTCAATATTTTCATCTTTACCTATTTTCATCCCAGTATTTGATACAAACTCTGGAAATACTTTCTTAACCTCGTCGGCTATAAAGCCAATATTCTTTTTTTCTTTCTTTTCGTCTGATTTCCAATAATACGAACAACAATTTATTTTCATCAATTTTTCGCAACATTCGCCACATTCTAATGTCTCAATATCTGCTTTCAATCTCCTGTCTGACGAACTTGTCCATTTATTATCACCCAAAGCAACAGCAACATAACCAGAATGAGGGTCGTTAGCATTTGTAGAACTCCAAGCAAATAAACTTGAACCGCTATATCCGATATGGCCAAAATTCGCACTTCCATCACCTTTCATAACTATTTGTGTTTCGGTAAGATAAGTAGGTCTTGGTCTAATATTCACATATCCATTTGTGCCGACTTTCCTGTAAATATCGCCGTTTGCCGTCATTCCCGCATTCGCCATTATCAAGCCTTTTGTCCATAAAGTCCCAGTTGAACCATTTAGCGACATCAATAATTGTTCTGATGAATTCTCCCATATAAAACCAGTATCTGAACCATTATTACATCTAAATCGCATAGCCCATTGAATGAAATCATTTCCTGCAACTGCTGAACCACCTGCTAAACTTCTAGTATTCGTGGCTCCTTGATTAGTTGCCATATAAATCCCCCATGACGTAGTATCTGTATCATATAAAAATATACCTTGCCCACTACCTCCATCCACTTTATTTTGGATAGATAACTTACATCCTCCATCGGCTGTTAATAATCCGCTTGCGGTTGCCGTTGTTGTCGATATACCAGCACTCGCCGTTATCAATCCTTTTGTCCATAAAGTCCCGTTTGCTCCATTTAATGACATTAACAATTGTTCTGACGAATTCTCCCATATAAAACCATCAGTGGAAACATTACTTACCCTAAATCTAACGGCAAAAGAAGTGAAATCGTTGCCTGCAACCGCAGACCCTCCTGCTAGACTTCTGGTATTTGCACCTCCCCCATTTGATGCCATATAAATACCATAATTTGTATTGCCAGTGTCCCACAAAAATATTCCTCTTGTATTGCCTCCATTTGTATTTCCTTGTATGACTATGCTAGAGCCTCCAGTTGCGGTTAATAACCCACTCGCCGTTAGTGTCGTCGTTGATATACCCGCAGTTGCCGTTAATGTTGTTCCTGTTATTGTTCCGCCATTTGTTATATTGTTTGAGTTCATATCCAAAGCACCATAAAATCGCATACCGCCAGCATTGTTAAAACGGACAATGTCAGACGAAGCACTTTTATTATCCAAAAGTTTTGAAATATAAAGTCCTGCTCCTTTTACATCGTATGCTACATTAGTGAATAGGTAGCCTCTTTGGTTAGCGGTTCCACTTGAATCAGTGTTTAAAGTGTATAAGAAAGACTGCCAATCACCTGTTGTCTGTGAAAAGAATATGTCTCCTCCGTTTTGGTTTAATATCCTCGCCCCGTTATATGTTATATTTCCACCATTAATGATATCCACATTATTAAAATCGGCTTGGCTTAACAAATTCAGTGCTCTTACATCATTTCTACTTCCATTAAATATCTTAATTCCCGTTATTGTTTGATCGCCTGTTAGTTTCACATTTTGCCCGTCCAATGTGTCCGCATACCCTTTTGTCGCTCCGTCTGTTGATAATGTCGGAGTTCCAAGGTTGGCTATTTTGCTACTATTACAATCTAGCCCCGAAGCATTTACCCAACCGACAATCGTCCCGTCAATAATAAAACTTATTTTTTTCGCAGAAATTTCAAAGTTGTAATATGTCGCTGTTTTCATATCCAAACTAGCAATTGACCCGATATTGGCTGTGGAGTTAAAAACCACGAATGTTCCTTTTGTTGTCGCATTCGTTGAATTTCCTGTTATTTCAAGACCACTGCTATATGTCTTAATTCCTGCTATGGTTTGGTTTCCTGTTAGTTTCACATTTTGCCCGTCTAATGTATCCACATAACTTTTGTTTGCTCCGTCCGTTGTTGCTGATGGTGTGGCTAAGTTTGTTATTTTTCTGTTGTTTAAAGATAGTGTCGTGCCCGTTGCTGTCGCGATTACATTATCACCCGCATATAAATCAACATATGACCCCGTTATTTGTATCGGATACCAAGTCGCTGTTGCTGTCTTTTGTGCGGCAATCATTCCTATTTTTGTATCAAAGGCTATGCGAATGCCGTCAAAAGTAGTTGGATTGGATGAACCACTTACTTCCAAAGTTGAAGTAAATTTTTTATTCCCTGCTATGGTCTGGTCTCCTGTTAGTTTGACAACCGAAGTATCAAGGGCAGAAACTTCAATACCATCAACCAAATTCACATTTGTTATACTTTGGCTTTTCATATCAATCCCCGCACTAGCATTTATTATGTTGCTGAATGTTTTGGTTCCTGCTATGGTTTGGTCTCCTGTTAGTTTGACGACTGCGGTATCAAGGGCAGAAACATCAATACCATCAACATTACCAACATTTGTTATGTTAAATCCTCCCATATTTAAACTACCCGTCATAGCCGTTGTGCCGTCCTTTGCTAATTTTGTATCGGTATATGCTTTTGTTGAAGCATCGCCGTCATAGAATGGCGCGGGCAGTCCGCTGATTGCTGTCGTGCTGTTAAAATTTAAAACATTATTTGTCAATGTCATTCCACCACCTGTTGTTGGAGCAAAAAGTATGGACGAGCCTACAAAAGATAATGGATAGCCCGTTGCTCCACCTGCCTCCGACGAATAGATAGAGCCCATATTATTGTTATAATTAAAGAATAATTTGCCTGTGTTTGATGGATTTGAGTCTTTTACGGCCACATAAGTAGTAAATGTTTTATTCCCTGTTATGGTTTGGTCTCCTGTTAGTTTTACCACAGAACTATCAAGAGCCAAAACATCAACACCATCAACAAGATTAACATTTGTTATGCTTTGGCTTTTCATATCAATACCCGCACTAGCATTTATTATACTGCTAAATGTCTTAATTCCTGCTATGGTTTGGTCTCCTGTTAATTTAACCACAGCACTATCAAGAGCCGAAACATCACCGACATTTACTATATTAAAACTTCCCATATTTAAATCTCCTATCATCATAGCAAGACCATCTAATCTAAGAAAGGGTGATACCACATTTCTCCATTGTCCTGTGCTATAAATGAGTAGTTGGTTATTTGTGGGTGTGCCTGTTATGACGACATCCGTTAATTTATCTAATTCAAAGTCGCTTATATAACTTGAAGTCAATGTAGCAAATGAAGTATTGCCTAGCCCATCTGTTTTTAATATTTGATTAGCCGTGCCGTCCGCTATTGGTAAGTCGTATTCGTTATTAATTGACACATAACCAGTATCAGATATCAACAAAGAAGAGTTATTATTTCGCGACGATATGGTTATGTCGTCTGTCCTTGCTTGGACTGAGTTTGCTTCAATATGATCGCCATATAATACGCCGTCTATTTCTAAATCTTCATCCACTATAACAGAGCCGTAAAAATGGTATGTCCATGGATTGCCTAAATGGTTCATATTTTAATTCCATTAACAAAATAACCATATCCTAAACTTGATATTGTTTTGCTACCATATCCGCCCGTGCATAGAGTTGTAAATGTTGAACTAGTCATCCATGAGCGCATATCAAGACCAACATACGCATTTTGAATGTTTCTTGTTAATGTCGGGGTAGCCACGACCGCGATTGTTTTTGTGTCAATAGATTGTTGCTCTTGCGAACGGCCAAATATATTCATTTTTTTGAGACTAAATATCTATCTATCTTATATTATAAGATTTATTTTATGAATTTACCCGCTCCGACTGGCATAGCAACATTTCAATTTTGGTTTCATATCACAGATGGCACGAATACATATGATTATTATACCGAAGTGCTAAATTATACAACCGCCATTGATTATAAGTCTTTTGATTGTGTGTGGCTAATCCAAAGATACGGAGTTCAAATGAATTTAACGTGGCAAATGACGTGTCCAAACCCCTCGGACACTACCAACAACCGCACTATACGAATTGTAAATAATACAACCAATGATGCTCTGGTAACGTATGCGGCGGATGCTCCAATAACATTGGAAGTATATTACAAAACGGCATCTGCGGAGCCTGTATCTTTCAAACCTTCATTTTTCAATATTGATGTAATGCGCGACGTAGCACTTACGGCCTCTTACACATGAAACCTGTCATACATATCTTTTAGTGTCGTGAGTTTGCCCTCGTGTTGAGATAAGACATCGCGGAAAAACGTCTTATAATCTAACTTACCATATTTAAGAGTGGGTCGTTGCTCTGGTGGTATGTGTGCGTATCTACTCTCGTGCCATTTCTTCATATCCTCCTGTAATATGGTGCGGTCATCCACTTTCATATACAAGAAATTAAACGGGTCTTTTGATACTTTCAAATGTGCCGTTATTATTTCATAGCAACTATACCCGCTCTCGGGCGGATTCCGCTTTGCTTTAATCGGTGTTTTCTTCTCTTCTTTTGCTTCCGTTTCCTTTTTTTCTATTTCCTCGCCCACATTAACCTTGATTTCAGTAATGCCTGTTTCTACTAAATCCGCCGTTTTGAATGGCACACTCTCTTCCTCAGCCATATTACTGCTAACTATGTTTTCCAGTGTAGTGGCCGACGGCATTTCTACTTTTACATTGTCGCTAGTATGTTGATCAACATTTGGTTTGTATTGTTCATAAAATGATACAATTTCGGGTTTTGTCCATTTGATAGTCGGTTTCTTAACATTGCTATCAATCTCCCATTTGGCGATCTCGTCCAAATAACTTTGCTTTGTGCTCATACTATATAATGGATAGAAAAAAATACCAGAAGGTATTATTGTTTATTCACGACCAATATTGAAACTCATCATCACCTTCTTCATCTACCCCAGAGCCAAAATCAAAATCGAATGTGTTATCTTTTATGTAATCGCGGATATTATTTCTAATTGAATGTATATTAATAGAAAACCTATATTTTCTATTATTCTTGCCCCCCGATTGTTTTGGCTTATCGATCCCCACGTGTTTAAGTTGAGTGTAGAAAGCACCTTTATGATATGTAATTCCACTATCCAAGCACCATGCTTTATATTTATCGCACAGATATTGTGCCTCCATCTTAATTTCTTTGTTTTCAACTTTATCAAATCGCGACTGAATAAATTCAATCATGAATTTGATACCCTTGGGCAGATTGTGCATCTTTTGTTCGGTCTTGTAGGTTGTCTTGTAAGCCGTCATAACATTAATTTCTTCATATTTCCTCGTCGCGAAGTATTCAAAGGCACATCTCATAAATTCATCATTGCTTATTTCATCAAATATGGGCTTGAAATAATCCTTATCATCGGCATGTGCTCCACTTAATCTATGTAGAGAGTATCGCCGATCACTACCTTCAATGTATAATGTGTTTTCATTGTTGGTATAAAACCAATATCTAGAAAAATGTTTTACTTTGTATTGCTTGCTTCCTTTGGGCTCAACAATTTCATCTTTTTGGTCAATCTGACTTTTGAGACGATCGCTGTTAGTAAAGGCACCGCCTTTTTCCTGCAACTCCTCAAATACTTTTAATATTTTATTGGCATATGCAGCATTAAACTTTTCCATATAGCGGTTAAAATCCTTAATTACTACATGGTTTTGTGAGCCCAGAAGTCGTTCCATAAACTTTGACAACAACCCTTTACCAGTCCCCTGACACGAAAAGAATAAATGGCCTATACCGCGGTTCTTATTCGGCATCTGTATCATATCTGCTACATGGTCTAAAAAGTTGTTATATTCGCCTTCGCCCTCGGTAAAGAAATCTGTTTTCAAATGTTTGTATAAATGGCTTTCTTCAAAGTTGTATTTTGTTGAAATTGGCACACCATCCAATGGAAAACCCATGAATAAGTTCAATTTGTTTGAATACTTGATCGGCACACCCACTCGTTTTAGATACGGATAAAACATGAAGTCGTCGTATTGTTTCACATTTCGCTTGGATATCTGTTTCGGTATGAAATCTCCACCGAATTGAGTATATAGCCATTGTTTCGCATTTGGTAAGTTTTTTTGTTTCCTTGTGCTCGCTAAGTTCTTTTATGTATTCGGGGTTTGGCACATAACATTCATAATCCAACGAATGTTTTATAGCACTTACCTCAACTTGCACATAATACTCTGTCTTTTCTCCCGTTTCTTCATCAATATCAAGGTTTAAAGTCATCGCACATTGCCCACCACCTCTAGAAACTATGTTTATACATTTTAACCATTCGGTTAATCTTTCCAAACTCGCCACATTGTCGCCACTATCTCCAAGATATACATTGTCTAAATCGCCAAAGTATTTTAGGCTCGGTGAGTGATATGGTGCTATATCTGCGGGGATAGTTAAGCCCTCGTTCATATCTTTTATTTTAAGTGCCATATCAATACCCAATGCTTCTTTGATTGCCTCCGTGCATCCTTCCAAATTGTATTCTTTTTTCTCCAACATCAGCCCATCAAAACACAGGACACAGGTTTTTGGATTTCCAAAATATGAGAGCATTATTTGTAAAATGCCATTTTCCATATCGCATAGAAGTGTATTCATGAAACTGGCTTGGTGGTTGAAGTCATCGCCCCTAGCAATTCTCTTTTGTTTAACTCGTTCAAAGTCTTCCGTATGAGCATTCGCGAATTGAGTGTGCAAAGTTATCATCTCTTGCTTAAAATTAGTTAAAAACTTTGTCCTCTTCGTTAGGGCATCATAGGCTTTACTTCCGCCATTGATAAGCGATAGATATATCTGTTTGGCTTTGTCTCTATCCACTGCCACCTCTTTGCCATCTTCTTTTGTTGTAAATTTCATCAATGCTTCAATAGCCCTGTCTCTATTTTTCACATATGATTTCAAATATTTACATTCAAAATTAAACTTTTGGCACAGGTGTAGTAGAATAGCGGGGTGGGCATTTACCATATCAATGTCAACATAGTAATCGCGGCGATCGTATGTCGTATCTCGCGCGGGATATTTTGCAAAGATAATGAGCCCACCGCGTAAAACCTTCCTTTTCCTTCATTTTGTTTATAAGTAACCGCGATCTTGTCGTTGAGAGAGTTTTGAAGATACTTTTTAATCAATGTAAATGGATCAATTTCATCGTATCGTTGTCTCCATCTTAATTGTTTTTTGTAATCTTCAAAATTGTTGATAATATAGGCTAATTTAGCGGTATTAAATACTTCATCTTTCGTCAAAAACTTAGTATTCAGTGCCGTAGTAGCCTCCATATTCTTCTGCATTTATTTTTTTGTTCGTTGTGTAATCATCTCCCCCGAGTTTCCTTATGTATATTATACATAAGACTTATCCTTAACACGAAATTAAAATCATTAAGGACACGGGTAGAGTAAAAAAAATGTAATCCGTGCATTGTCTTCACATATAGATTACTTCGGGGGTTTTGACTTTCTTAATGAATGTATAAGGGTTCCCCGTTGTCTTACACTTACTTGTTATAGATTGTATCATCAGTATGTAAGTGTTATATTTTATGACTTGACTTGTAAACTTATCTTTTAACAATGTTAGTTTATATCGGTTATTCTTGCCATCGCGCCATATGGGATTATATGTGCCCTTTATGCTC